>CAUYRH010058603.1:0-10907 GCA_963574655.1 Perodicticus potto
TTCCCATACAATCGGAGATATTTTTATCCACCTGATTAATGTAACATTCATGATATTTTCTCATTTACTATGTGAAAACAATTTTGATCCGTATTTAGAAGATTTCTCCTGACCCTTCACATATGCACCACAAGTGTGAATTCATTTTTAAATGGGAGTCAGAAGACCAGACTGCCCTCAATGGATTTCTGACTTGGAAAAGTCATTCAAATATTTTGGCCTATTTTTAAACCCATACAATGAAGGCAGTAGAAGAGATCATTTTCAAGGCTGCTGCCAACTGGCATATTCTGCAGTTACTGTTCTCCTATGAGAAGTGGCCTATTTGGAAAACTATATTGAGACTGGGATTGAAATTAGGTGACGACTTCCCTCTGGTTGAGGAAGCGCCACAAATAACAGAGAAGTCCCCTGGGAATAAAAGATACTGGAGTAAATCAGAGGGCTAACTTCAACCCACTAATCCGGGACACGGGGTGTTAAGATTGAAACCCTGGCCTGATCCCCAGCATTAACTAAAGCTTTTTGTCTTTTTCCCACTACAATAGTGCCACTTAGGAACGGAGTGTCAGCTGAGAGAGGTGTATAATGGAAAATGCAGACAGCCAGAAGAGAGCTGCTTTAATAAGATGTCCAGAAGCAAAGGAATTTTTTACGAAATGGGGAGAAAGAGAAAATTACTAAGCAGAGATGAGATGGGCCATAGGCAGGGATGGGGAATCTGAGATGGGAGTCTGGAGTCGTGGGACTGAGAAAAAGCAGAATCAAGCTGTGCAAGGCTCCTTCCTTTAAACCCCACTCCATCTTCACCTGGCTTGATGAAGGCCGTTCCTGGCTAAACTCTCCCACCCCCAGGCCTGTGAGTCCAGCCCTCATGTCTCCCCCGGGGCCATGCCCTTTCTGCACACTGCGTAAATGTCCATGTGGTAAAGCCCTCTTAAAAGTAAGTCATATTTAATGTAGCACGTTCTAAAATCTTTTCAGTATGAGTGAGGTCACATTAAGTAAAAAAGACATCTCAAGTGGATCATGAAAGCAAAAGACACTTAAACAATGTTATGTAATGTCATCCCTGGTCCTACTTTGGGATCTTGTCTTTTACTTTTTATTATGGGAGATTTTTAACAAACCAGAAGAAGAGAAAATAGAAAAACACAGCTGTCATCCGGCTTCAGTGCCTACCAACATATCACAAATCTTGTTTCGTCTAGAGACCTCCTCATCTCCCCACTTCCTCCACTGGATGGTTTAAAACAAAGCCCATTATTTCACCCATAATTATTTTGATATGTGTCTCTAAGAGACTGCTATCATGTCCTTCTTGACCACAATATCATTATCATACTTCAAAAAATAACAATAATTCCTTAATCATTAAATATTTGGTCAGCTCTCAGATTTCTTTAAATTCTTTCTTAAAACCATGAGGGTCAGGCCATAGAGGGTACATTGACAGCACAAAAGCATAGCTAAATAAAATAAAACAACCAGCCTTGAGACTCATACAGAGTCACATCCCAAATGTTCCCTAAACCCACATCCGACAACACAGTCACACCTTTGCAACACCACCGCCTGCCTCCTGGTCCCTCCATTCAAGTGACTCTGCTCTGGCTGGTCTTCTCCTTGGAGCTCATTCCACGCCATACTTGTTTCATGAACAAGTTAGACCTGAATAAACTGTGGTTTATGAACACCATAGAATACTACTTAGCATAAAAAAGATGGGGACTGTATATCTTTTGCATTAATTCAGATAAAGTTGGAAAGCATTCTCCTTAGTAAAGTATCACAAGAATGGAAAAGCAAGCATTCAATGCATTCAATTCTAGTATGAAGCCAGCAGATGATCTAATACATGCCCACACAATAGAAAAAACTCAATTTAACTCAAGTTGGGGGAAGGGGACAAGTGGGAAGGGGGAGGGAGGCGATTGGTGTGCTCCCACTTAATGGGCACAATTAAGGGTATATGGCACACCTCTTGGGTGCTGAACATAACTACAAGAGGACTCTATCTACCAAACGCAAACTCTGTAACCTAGTTGTTTGCACCCTCCCATTCATCTGAAATTTAAAAAAACAAAGAATGGAAAAGCAAGTATCCAATGTATTCAATTCTAATGTGAAGCCAGTAGATGAACTAATACATGACCACACAAGAGAGAAACTCAATTTAATTCAAGTTGGGGGGAAAGATGAAGGGGTGATGGGAAGGGGATTGGTGTGCTCCCACCTAATGGGCACAATGTAAGGGGATACGGCACAGCTCCTAGGTGAGGGACCTGACAAACACAAACCTAATCGCTTATACCTTCATATTAATCTGAAATTTTAAATATATACTGTAGGAGACCGAGCACCAGGCTTATAGAAGTGGCCACTGGTTCTTGAAGGAGGTGCTGGGAGCCAGACAATCTTCTAGCCGGCAGGGAGATGTTTTGCTGCCCAGAGACAAGCCCTCAAGCAAGTGCATGCGTTAATAAGATCTGTCACTGGTTAGCAAACAGGGGTTAAACCCTGGATATTCAGTAATTGGGTTATAGCCTTCATATGAAAACTATAAATTAGATTCATAGTAGGGCTGAGTACATTGGATACATTGGATTCTTCCGTTCTTGAGATACTTTGCTAAGAAGAGTATGTTCCAGCTCCATCCATGTAAACATGAAAGAGGTAAAGTCTCCATCTTTCTTTAAGGCTGCATAATATTCCATGGTATACATGTACCACCAAGGCTATGTCAAACAGTTTGATGAAAATGTTTCAGATTAGGCTCAGCGCCTGTGGCTAAATGGGCTAAGGCACCAGGCCACATACACCTGAGCTGGCGGATTCAAATCCAGCCCGGGCCCGCCAAACAACAATGACAGCTACAACCAAAAAATGGGCGGGCATTGTAGCCAGCGCCTGTAGTCCCAGCTACTTGGGAGGCGGAGGCAGGAGACTCGCTTGAGACCAGGAATTGGAGGTTGCTGTGAGCTGTGATGCCACAGCACTCTATCCAGGGTGACAGCTTGAGGCTCTGTCTCAAAAAAAAAAAGAAAAAGAAAATGTTTCAGATTATATATGAAACCAGCACATGGTACCCCTTGATTGCACTAATGTACTCAGCTATGATTCAATAATAAAAAAAATAAAAATAAAAAGATAAAAAATAAAAACCTTGGATATTCATGGGGCAACAGGCTGGGAATCAAGCCTGTGGGGCAGGGGGCGGGAATCAGCACATTGTACCCCACATATGCATGAATGTATTCATGATCTATATGTATTTGACTTAATTTAAAAAAAAAAAAAAAAGAACATATAGCGATCGTTAAGCACATAGGTGGGCCCACACACCTGTTGTATTATGCGTCAATAAAAGGCCACAACAGAGGTTACTCGGAGCTCTCCCTACACCTATGGGAAGCCCACCTCTTACAGACTTGTACCATCAATCCATGTCCTGGCTGTTTTTATTTGCACAGTGACGGGTGCCATAGTGGGTGCTAACACTATATATTTATTGGTAAAAAAAAAAAAACAAAAAATTCAGGAGAAGACCCTATATCAATTCCCAGAGCACAATAAGACTAGATTTTGTCACCCAGAAAGACCAGCAGCAAACAGGTCCAATCAAAGAGCAGCAAACAGAACTGTTGGAAAGAAACTTCTGATTAGATTTCTGACCATGATGAATCTGCTGCCTTCTGAAGACCTAAGACTGATTCTTAAAAGCATGTGAGGAATGCATAATGGTGAAGAAAAAATATTCTTGAGTGGAATTGTCTGGATCCTAATCCCAGTTCTCCATTTATGTGGTGAGTAAATGTGGGGGAGCTGCTTTTATTTCTATCTCGGTTTTCTCAGATATTAAATAAGGTCAATATCTGAATCTATCTCATATAGTGATTTTGAGAATTAAAAGAGACAATGGATGAAAAATATATGGATAACCAACAACCCTGGGTGCAGGATTTTATTGTTAAAATTAGGACAGTACCAGGCAAACTAGGACAGTTGGTCCCCTAAAACAGAGCATCTGAGACACAGAAAACATGCGGAAGATATTAACACCTACCAGTAGCAGGAGCAATTGACATAGACTTGTGTTTTCATTCCTAATCAAAGGAGATTATAATCGCAAATTTCCCAAGCAACTCCGTAATGGAATTTACTCTCTCCCTCGTGATTTCCCTAGGTCTACAAGTGCTCAAATACACTGATAGAAGATAAGTCTCTAGTTTAGTGAACTTGATCGATGGTCCCCCAAGCTAACTAATCATCAGAATTTTCTGAGGAGTTCCCTTAAAACACAAATGGAGAAGGACCCCAGAATTAGCATATTTTAAGTTGGGGTATGAGAATCTATATTCTTATTAAAATCCTTTGGCTAGTTCTAACGAGCACCGAGACCCTATGTCATTCCAAAACTTCTTCTAATTCTCAAGGTTTATGGTTCCAAGAATTTCCAAAATACTTTTTGTGTCACACCAAAAATATATATATGCCCAGGAAGACCAAATGTCTAAGTCTTAATTTCCCAACCCTTTCCCTGTTTGGGAGCGATATTGTAAGGTTAGTGGTTTGGTTTGGTTTTTAATTGGGAAAAGTAAAAATCACCCCATCTGCTTCTGAGCCTCTGGTAGATTTATCCAAAACAATTCAATCATTGTAGAGAAAATGAGTAACCGAGTGCCTGATTCCTCTGACAAGTGACATAACTCTGTCCTGTTCTCTGGCCTGTAGCAAGAGATTGGTTGTGACTTTGGAGACAGAGAAGCATGTTCCAGCGGCTGTCCTTCAGCCGGGGAAATGGAGAGGTGTAAGTGATTTATACCGGGTCACACAGCCAGCCAGGGGGCAGTGCCAGAAATGGGATTTGGTGTTCTGTTCTTCCGTTTCACATGCCCTGAGGACATGACAGCAAGTCCCCTCATCTGAGCAGAGCAGCAGAGAGAGGCACTTCCATTTAGAGGTTCATAAATGCTGCTCTAAAGAAAATTCCCCTTTTATGTGCGATCAAGCCTGAAGTGAGGTGAGGTGGTCAGGAAGCATCGTACATTGCTGTAAGGTGGTAAACAACTGCATTTACTCACCTCCGGTCAGCTCCACAGAGGGGATTGTTTTCCCCAAAGCAGGGTCTCACATGGTGCTTCTTAGAAGGCATAGGTGGGGGCCAGATAAAGGGTGTCTCCTACTAAAAAAATAAAAAGTTAACTGATGACTCCATACTGAGCCTCAGAGTCAAAGCATTCTATAATAGACCTGCTCTTATCTGACAATGTGAATGTTACTTTCTTTGCATTATTATTATTAATAGTGCCTAATATTTTGATGCAGTAATCGTCTGATTTCTTTTCTGAATGTATTTATCTGTGTTCATTCTTTATGAGGTTTTGTTTCTAGTCCTTATCTTAAACATCATTATTGTTATTACATTTTAAGCCTTTTAAATTCTGTAAAGGCAAAAAGTGGAAACCTAATAAACACATATATATGTAAAAAAACAAATAAATAAAAATAAATTTAAAAAATTCTAAGGGTGTCTCCTACGGCTGGCCTAGAAAAATGATATTTTTCATTTTCTTTATAAAAGCATACAGTATTTAAGTTGATTAGATTTCTGAGAGCATGAATCACCTAAGTCACTTCAAAGGCACGCTAAGTGCTGAATGCCCCTGGAGGGCCTGAGAGATAATTTCTTTTCCCTGAAATCTTAGCCTATGCCTAAGAAATAATTCTGTTTAGGTGGAAACTATCTGTGGGTAGTTATATGTATATTTCTGTGTAAAATGTATTTTTCTGACCCCTGGTGAGATCATTCCCGGAGGGTAAGGGTCAAGTTTCCTTTGCACAGGCTTCCTTACAGTGTCCCCCACCCCCAGGTTGCTCAATATTTTGGAATCATTCGATTATAGAAGTAAAAAAGTCTGTTACATAATTTGCACATTTAAATTGGATTGAATAGGTATTACGAACTGAGAGCTTGAGTTGTGAGGACTTGCATTTATTTACTTCTCGTACCTTAAAAATGAGATAAAAGCCAGGTAGCTCCCACCTATAATCCTAGCATTCTAAGGAGGCTGAGGCGGGAGGATCACCTGAGGTTGGGAGTTCAAGACCAGCCTGAGCAAGAATGGGCCCCTGTCTCCACTAAAAACAGAAAAATTAGCCAGATGTGGTGGCACATGTCTGTAGTCCCCGCTACTTGGGAGGCTGAGTCTGGAGAATCCCTTGAGCCTGGAGAAGCACTTGAGCCCAGAGAATCACTTGAGCCCAACAGTTTGAGGTTGCTGTGAGCTGCAATGACACCATTGCACTGGACTTGGGGCAACAAAAACTGTGTCTCAAAAGCCAACTACAAAACATAGCCGGGCATTGTGGCGGGCGCCTGTAGTCCCAGCTACTTGGGAGGTTGAGGCAAGAGAATCACTTGAGCACAAGAGTTGCCGTGAGCTGTGATGCCACAGCACTCGACTGAGGGCAACCTAATGAGACTCTGTCTCAAAAAAAAAAAAAAAAAAATTAGATAAAATAGTGTTAAGACTATCGGTGAGTGGCTTTATGCTGTTCTATGTTCTTAACAAGTACATAATGAAAAAGAAGTCAGCACTTACAAAGCTGCCAAGAACAAATCCTACTCCACAAACACAAGTGCGCTGTAAGTAGCACTTTATTTAACGCACCTTACTTTCTGACCCCAAGGCCTTTTTTCACAGCACTGGTGGAAATTTTAACTTCAGCCTTTTCCCCTGGTGCCAGGGATAGAGGGCGGGTGGGGGAGGGGACATTAGTCCACATCGGTTGGACCCAGGCTTGCTTCTTACGGCACAGTCTTGATCTCTCTCCACCAGGTGAGGCTGGATCCGTGAAGATGAAGCTGGCGCCCTGGGGGCAGGCGGGGAGTGGAAAAGCAAGAAAAGACAGAGTCTGGGGACGGCCAGGCAGAAGAAAAAGAGGAAAGGGCAGCCTCCCAGAGACTCCTAGACTCCCGTCTGAGATGCAGCCTGTTTCCAAAGAAAGCAGCGCTGTCCCTAGATGGCCGCGAACACAGGAGGCCCTGAGGATGCTACAAAATTTTTTCAGTCTTTTGTCTGAGCCATTTTCCCTCCATAGGATGGTTTCATCAGAGGAACTCCAGTACCCCCTGCCTCCTCGGGATCCTTTTCATTGCTTCGATTTTCCCCAAATCCACCTTTGTCTCATTTCCTTCTTGGAGATATTTTGCCACTTCCTTGAGACCATGAACACCACCCACGGCCCTGTTTCTGTCGGATAGAGGAAGAATCCTCCAGTTCCCTGTATGGAAGCCTAACTCCTAAGGTTCTTTTAGAAGTGAACAAGACAAATCCCTGTCTGTCTAACCCTGAATCACTCTAATTTACTCTGGGCTTGAATGCAAGTTACACAAATTCACGGTTTCTTTGCTGTCACAAAGACCTTTTTTTCACCAATAAGAGGGGCAAGAAAAATTCTATCCTGTATGGATAAGCAGAAAGAAAATGGAAGATAAGGACGTTAGATGTCTGCTTTGTACCTAGTGCTTTATGGAACAGAGTTGATTAACGTCCAGCATTTTCTCAGGAAGTTCACGGTCTAGTGGGAACGAGGGAGGCTCACAGTCTAGTGGGAACTAACTGTCGTATGATGAGTGCTGTATTAAAAATATGTTTACATTGGTGCAATCATGGGGCACAATGTGCAGACTTCATATACAATCTGAAATATCACAATTGTGATTTAATAAAAATTAAAAAAAAATAAAAAAATAAAAATATGTTTATATTGTCACGGGATCACAGATTGCATGCAATTATTCCCGTCTGAGGGTATCTGAAGGACTTCACAGAAGAGTAACATTTCAACCAGCCTTTCCAGTCTGACTTGGAGATGGGCAGGTGGAAATAGTGCGGTAAAGAACCCTATAAGGCAATAGAACGGTGTCTTAGCACAGGGGTGGATCAGGGAGAAAGGTAATAGGATGGAAAGATAGATTTGTGACCAGATGTCCCAAAGTCACAGCACAAAGAAATAATCATGAATATATGTATAAATTGCTGATCCGCCTCCCGGCCTGTTATAGAACACACTCACTTATCTGTTCTTCATTCTGTGTGTTTCCCAAAAAAGCCCACGAGCTTTGTGGCCCTCACACAGCTAAAGAAAGTATTTCCACCTTATTCTCCACCTCCTCTCAAGCCAGCTATCCTCCCCCAATGGACGAATTGAAATTCAAAGCCCACATCCTTTCCAGAGCAGGTAGAAATGGAAACTTTCATTTTTATTTTTTCCCCTCAATTTGCTCCTGATGAGACTGGGCGAACCTGCTCCTCCAGCAGGGATTGATCTCTCCTCTTCCTTTATATTCAGTGTCCACCTCTTGCAGCCAAAACCTGAAAGTTAGAGAGCAAGGATGAGAATAGACAAGTACCCAGTTGTATGAGTGTTCGTGTCGGTTCAATATCTGATGTTCTTCTTTTTCCCTGGAATAATGGCATTTTCTCCAAAATCAAGAAGTTTTTGCGAAGGGAAGAAGCTGAACACTTACGGGGTTAGGTACTAATTGAAGGGAGAAAACTGAGGTCGATGGTAAGAATCTCTCAAAACACAGGTGTTTCTCCTGTAAGACCTAGCCATTGCCTCGTTTCTTGGGTACATTGGGTGTCTGTTTGATATAAACACAAGTTATGGGAAATGTAAGGTTAGAGAACTGGTTTTTCATGTTTTTATGCATTTATTACTTTTTCACTGTGCCTTAGTATCTATTTTAACCTCTGTCGGAGGAGATAGGGAGCAAATATTGAGAGAATACGGTAGAAGTTACAACAAACTGCTTTGGTAACTCAACCTTCCTGATATTTCCATACTTAACTTAACCTTGGGCTAGTGGCTTTCAATGGACTCCACTGTAAACAGAATTTGACTTACCCAAGTTTGGGAGCATTCTTCTTTTTCTTCCAGAATAAATGATTCCCAGAACATTTGAAATCATTTTCAACAAATAAACTAAGTAGTATTGAGAAAAGGTAAAAACAATATAATGTATTATTAAAATACTAAGAGATTTTTAGGGGCTGTTGATCTAGCTAACTGTAGCTGCTAAACAATTTTTAAAATAAGCAAAAAACTGGGGAAAATTTTGGAGATGGCAATAACAACATGCTTTGAAAAAAGGTTTTACTCACCATAAAAGCTGCTGAACACAGAGATGCCCTCACTGATGTGACCTAGCTGAGCTGAGCACCCCCTTTTTATCTGTGAATGTGCCACCCTGGGTAAACAAACTCCTGAACATAAACGATTCCTGAATTCCGCTTTTTTCTCGGCAATTTGCTTTTGTATGAAATACCTCTTTGACTGTCCAAATACAAAATAACCAATAGTAATAATAGAAGAAATTGGTTCTCCCAACATGCCATTTCTCCGGTACCCATGGTACTGGCAGGGCGAAGTACCCAGCCAGCTCTAGAGACGCCAACAACTGCCCACAATCCTCAAATAGGCCAGAAACTGCTACCATTACAGAACAAAGCAATAATTCAGAAAGTGTTGAAGCAATGTAAAATAAAATCTTTGAAATGGAGAAGGCAGCAGATTTAATCATGAGCCAGCCCTGTACAATCGGGCAATTCTCAAGTCTCATAAAATAGCCCATCATAAAAGGCGTGTTTGATCCTAAAGCAGAGACATCTGGAGCTAAGAAGTGGCCTGGAATTATAAGATCAGCAGATCGGCAACTAGCTTCAACTCCCTTGCTGCCTTGCTTTGATGATCATAATGGAATAATCACAAAATTTTTCAGCTTCTGGAAATCACCGGAGAGGTGACAGTCCAAGCCCTCAACTGATGAGTGAGGAAACTGCGTATGAGAGAGACTAAGGGGGAGGCTTAGCCCAAACCACCAAGAGCCAAAATCCTTCATTTCTTCAATTCCCCTTCATTATATACAGAGGATATAGTGGTCAAGAATGCTGGCAGTTTGGGCAGCGCCTGTGGCTCAAAGGAGTAGGGCACTGGCCCCATATACCAGAGGTGGTGGGTTCAAACCTGGCCCCGGCCAAAAACTGCAAAAAATAAAATAAAAAATAAAAAAATAAAGAATGCTAAGAGTCGTACTATGTGTCTGCTAAATACGATGCTAACGGTGTCTGTCTACCAGAGAAAACAGATGTTACCACAAATAATATTAGTATCTACTTCTCTTTTAAAACAAAATATTGATAATTTTTACTGTAAAAGTAATACCTGCCATTGATGGAAATTGGAAAAGTAAAGAAAACCTAAAAAAAAGAAAAATAAATAACCCCCCTGCACCACCACCTCCCCAAAAAAAACCCACTTTCAACAGCTGCTGTGTGGTTCTTACCAGTCTTTTTTCCTTAGGTATAAACTTTCATCCTCTCTTCCCTTATTTCCTTTCAAGACATTGCACCCTCCTGTATCCTGGCAGCACATACATTTCCTCATGTTATCAAAGGCTCTTTGGAATCATCACTTTTAACAGCTGCAAAATATTTTATGGACAGGATATAATCATCTATACAGTGTTCCTTCCATTTAGGAAGATGTTTGCACTTAGAAATTACAAGCATCTTTTCAAAAGATATTTCCGTATTTTTCCGTATTTGATTTTCCTTCGGAAATCAATTGATGATCAATTGACACCTCTCTTTCTTCTAGGGGACATTAGGTGGCTGTTTCCTCAAATTCTCAGAATCGTGATGCAGCTTAGAGGTTATGGCTCTACATGGATGGAGCTGGAACATATTCTTCTTAGCAAAGTATCTCAAGAATGGAAGAAAAAGTATCCAATGTACTCAGCCCTACTATGAAGCTAATCTATAGCTTTCGTATGAAGCTAAAACCCAGTTATAGCACAAGAAATGGGGAGGGGGGCAAAGGAGCGGAGGGGTGGGGGA
>CAUYRH010058604.1:0-51317 GCA_963574655.1 Perodicticus potto
CTATGTTGCCCTCAGTAGAGTGCTGTGGCATCACAGCTCATAGCAACCTCAAACTCTTGGGCTTAAGCGATTCTCTTGCCTCAGGCTCCCAAGCAGCTGGGACTACAGGTGCCTGCCACAATGCCCAGCTATTTTTTTGTTGCAGTTGTCATTGCTGTTTAGCTGGTCCGGGCTGGGTTCAAACCTTTCAACCTTGGTGTATGTGGCAGGCACCCTACCCACTTTGAATTTCTTTATGAATCTTAGAATCAGCTTCTAACTTTCTGGAAAGAACCACATGGAATTTTGATGAGGATTGCATTAGATCTGTAGATCACTTTGGGGAATATTGCCTTAGCAATATTAAGCCTTTTCATCTATGAACATGGGATGTCTTTCCATTTATTGAGGTCTTCTTTGTTGTCTTATTTATTTATTTTTTTATTTAGAGACAGAGCCTGAAGCTGTCACCCTGGGTAGAGTGCCATGGCATCACAGCTCACAGCAACCTCCAACACCTGGGCTCAAGCGATTCTCCTGTCCCCACCTCCTAAGTAGCTGAGACTACAGGTGCCCACCACAATGCCCGGCTATTTTTTGGTTGCAGCTGTCATTGTTGTTTGGCAGGCCAGGCTGGATTTGCATCCGCCAGCTCAGGTGTATGTGGCTGGTGCCTTAGCCACTTGAACCACAGGCGCAGAGCCTTCTTTGTTGTCTTTTGATCAACCTTTAATTCTTTAGACATACTTATAATAATGATTTATTTATTTATTATTTTTTTTATTATTAAATCATAGCTGCGTACATTAGTGCAATCAAGGGGTACAATGTACTGGTTTCATATACAATCTGAAATGTTTTCATCAAACTGTTTAACATAGCCTTCAGGGCATTTTATTTGTTATTGTATGAAGACATTTGTATTCTGCATTTAGTAAGTTTCGCCTGTACCCTTCTAAGATGCACCATAGGTGCATCAATTACCAATTACCCTCCCTCCACCCCAACCTCCCTATAATAATGATTTAAAGTTATTATCTATTAAGTTCAACTTCTCAGATTCCTCAGGGTAAGTTTTTATTGACTGCTTTTTCATCCTGTGTATGGAGCATATTTATTTCTTAGTGTATCTTCTAATTATTTTTTGAAAACTGAACATTTTAAATCATTTAATGTGGAAATTAGTTTTCTGTGACATGCCCCTTCCCCCAAGGTTCCTATTTTTATTGCTGCTACTACCTTTCGTTTTTTAGAGATTTTCCTAAATTAATTCTGTAAAGTCTTTCTATATTTTTAAATTGCATGTAGCTATTTACTATATATCTACTCTATATTTTAGCAATTCCACTCTTATCTATTTACTAAAAAAAGTCTACAATAAAATGCATACAAAAAAATTGTGTATGGCCTCTGAAGTCTCTGTTTTGTTAGCTAGTGGTCAGCTAATGATTGTACAGAGATTTTCTTAAATGCCTTGAACCAGTATGTCTACCTGGTTCTGCTAAGGGTCTCTGTAAGTGTGTTGGGGCATGCATTTGATGCTCTTGCAGTTAAAAATTCTGCCTCAGGCTTCACTTCCTGCTTGCACAGTCTCATGATCAGCCAGGGATCAGAAATGAGGACCTTCTCATGTCTTTCCTGGGCATGTTCATAGACCTGAATGTGCACATGACTTTCTAGATTTCTGGGAGTATGGTGGAGCTTTTCAAAGTTCCCAATTGGCATATCATCCCCTAGATTTTTCTTTTGACTTTTTGATCAGTCAACTAGTATTGCTGGCTCAGGTACACAACTGCAATGTTAAATGTTAAACAATGTTAAACAATCACCACTGATTATTTTCAACAAACTGGGGATAGTACCGCTTGTGATGAGAGATCTTTGAGTTATATGAAATAAAGACCCTGAAAATAGTGTCTTTCTAGGGAGCTGCCATACAGGTCAAATAGTGCAAATTGCCTGGGGATACAGATTTTGCAGTAGCTCCAAACCTATTCTGTTTCCTCTAGTAGCTGTTTTTCCCACAGTTCCCATGGAAGTGAAAATGTTGTTTTATGAGGCTATTATAGATGTAGGAACAGAAGAATGGGAATAGGGTATGTGAAAATGTCACAAACTCATTGTTCTTACCAAGATTCAGCCATTTTTCTTTAAAAAATTGAAACATGGCTGGGCTTGGTGGCTCATGCCTGTAATTTTAGCACTCTGGAAGGACGAGCCAGGTGGATCTCCTCAGGTAAGGAGTTCCAGACCAGCCTGAGCAAAGTGAAACCCCATCTATACTAAAAATAGAAAAACTAGCCAAGTGTTACGGTGGGTGCCTGTAGTCCTAGCTACTCAGGAGGCTGAGGCAACAGGATCCCTTGAGTCCAAGAGTTTGAGGTTTCTGGGAGCTATGACGCCATGGTACTCTACCCAAGAGCAAATGAGTGAGACTCTGTCTCAAAAAAAAGAGAAAAAGAAAAGAAAGAATGAAAAGAAATTGAGGCCAGGCATGGTGGCTCACGCCTGTAATTCTAGCACTCTGGGAGGCCAAGGCAGGTGGATTGCTTGAGCTCGCAAGTTTGAGACCAGCCTGAGCAAAAGTGAGATCCCGTCTTTATGAAAATAGAAAAATGGACTTGGCACCTGTGGCTCAAGTGGCTAAGGCGCCAGCCACATATACCTGAGCTCGTGGGTTCGAATCCAGCCCGGGCTGCCAAATAACAATGATGGCTGCAACCAAAAAAAAAAAAAAAAAAAAAACCCAGGCCTTGTGGTGGGTGCCTGTAGTCCCAGCTACTTGGGAGGCAGAGGCAGGAGAATAGCTTGAACCCAGGAGTTAGAGGTTGCTGTGAGCTGTGATGCCACAAAACTCTACCCAGGGCGACAGTTTGAGGCTCTGTCTAAAAAAAAAGGCAGTGCAATGACTAGGGCGCCAGCCCCATATGCTGGAAGTGGCAGGTACAAACCCAGTCCCGGCCAAAAACTTCAAAAAAAAGAAAAGAAAAGAAAAATTGAGGCAAGAGGATCACTTGAGCCCAAATGTTGGAGGTTGCTATGAACTATGATGCCAGGGCAATAGCTTCAGACTGCCCCCCCCGCAAAAAAAAAGAAGAGAAAAGAAAAGAAAAGAAACTGAGTCATGTTGTTGTAAGCCTTTGGCTAATTCCTAGAGTTCTGAAGAAGTTTATTTTGATGAGTTTTCCCAGTGTTCTTGTTGCTTTCCATTCTGGAAGTTCTTCTCATTACCTTTCTTTTTTAATAGAATTTAATTATAAATTATAATTATTATTAATTATTTAATTATAATTATAATAGTATTAAATTATATACTTTATTTATTTTTTAGAGACAGAGTTTTACTTTGTCGCCCTCGGTAGAGTGCCGTGGTGTCACAGCTCACAGCAACCTGCAGCTCTTGGGCTTAGATGATTCTCTTGCTTCAGCCTCCAGAGTAGCTAGGACTACAGGCACCCACCACCACGCCTGGTTATTTTTTGTTGCTGTTTGGCCAGGGCCAGGTTTGAACCCTCTACCTTCAGTATATGGGGCCGATGCCCTACTCACTGAGCCACAGGCGCCACCTATAATTTGTTTTTTTAACAATGGCTGTGTTTAACAACCAGCATACAAAATTCCTGAAGATTTAACAATTAGCTTTCATGAGTTGGTATAAGGGCCGCTCCAAGTGTCGCATCAATAGGACCTTCCTAGTTGCCCTATTTGATCCAGCTGAGCTATGGTAACATCTAGAATACATCTGGGTGCCAGCTTTCTAGAGGTGCAGCTCATCCACTTTTAAACTTACTCTATGTCCTTCAGCATCCAACCCTCAGCCAGAGATTGCTGATGGGACGGACACTGCCAGGAGGGTCTTCCAAGTGATGGCTTAGCATGGAGAAAAACTTGGAAAAGGCTGAGCACGTGTGAGAACAGCTGTAGAAACACTGACCAGATGCTGCTTCTAATCTTAGACACCTAATCCCAAATTGTGCTAAAGGTTATTTTCTAACTCTTAGGTAAAACTAAACAAAGCCAACAGGTTTTCATTTGTTTACTAAAATCTCTAACTGGAAGTCTTCAAGAAAAGTATTGGGCAAAGGTATAAATGGTGAGGTGGGTAGTGGGGTAAAAGTTTCCTTAAGACACTCTCTGAGGAGTGTGTACTTTAACCTCTGTACTATGAAAGGAGGAAAAAGTTTGTTGTTGTTTTAAACTTTTGGGCTCGCTCAAATAATAACACAACTTACTTTAGGATTGTGGTCTGACTTGTTGGGGTGTACCTTAATTGTGGTCTGACTTGTTGGGGTGTACCTTAACTAACACATGGATTATGAGGCAGGGCCTTCCTTGGACCAGCACTACTGCAAGCAGTCAGAGTCTCCTCCCAGTACACAATGTGAGTGTTCTCTGGCTTCCGTGAACTCAAAGTCCAAACCTTCCTGATAGAAGTGGAAGCACAACAGGGTGATTGTGTCTCTTTTGTAGACCTTTGCCTTCCTTCCACATCCCACAGAGTGATCAGCAGAAAGCCCCAGACGTTTTAACTCAGCGTTCCACATTCCAGCTGTTTGCTTCCTTAGGTGTTCATTATAGGTTTGTCTCATTCAACAAATGTTTCCTGCATTGCCTGTATGTACAGCTCTGGGTTAGCATCATGAACATTTGGCATTTAGGATGGACATTTGGGGAGTTTGGAGAATTGAGGAGGTTCCACTGTTGCTAGTTGTAAAGTTCCATTTGATAAGAGTCAAATCAGTTCCTCTAATTCACAAACTGGATCGCAAGCACTTCTCCAGAAATGCCAGGCATTTTCCCAATCCCAGGCCTTTGTCCACTTTGTTCCTTGTGCCTGGAAAATGCTTTCTTTAGCCTTGCTGTAGGACTGTGGTCTCACCTCACCTCTTAGTGGTGAGATGCATCTGGAAGCTGCTCCTCCCTGGTACCCAGGACCACCACTATGCACCATTCCTTCAGAGAACACTTACTAAAACACAGGCCCGGCGCCAGCCCCTGGGGATACTCCCAGCTGAATCAGACACAGTTGCTGTCCTTAGGGAGAATACAGTCATTAGGAACAATAGAACACTCAGCTGAGATAGCAATCTGTACAGGGCCAGGGCAGGAGACTAGGAGATGCTAGTCATTTCTCCTGGGGATTCATCGATGAAGTCATACTTCAGGTGAGTCTTGACACATGAAAGGAAGAGTGCCAGGTAGGCAAGAGGGGGCAGGAAGGGCTCTATTGGCAGGGGGAACAGCTTGAGCTCAGGAGCTGAGTCAGTGGGTGACGCGGGGAGAGGCATTTTCTTCTTACTAAAACTGAAAAGCCTAAAGCTTCTTCTTTATGGCTGTTAGGATGTATAGGTCAACCTAAGGAGAGTTTAAAACAGCTCTGACAAGTAAAAAAAGGAGGAGACAAAACAGACCAATTTTTTGCACGTTATGAAACACTGAGAAAAAAACAGGATGATTTTTATGGTCTTTACATTTTCCTGTATTTTTCGATATAAAATAATTGTATTACCTGATGCCCACGCACTCCTCCGTCTGCAGGGGGCGCACCGGTAGCCACTTCTTCCTCCTTCAGGGTGATTGGGCGGAGCCTCCTTGGTTGGTGTGGAGTGACGAATGGCTGGCCGGGCGGTCTATCACGGCGTCCCGCCCCCGCATACGCCACATGACGCAGCCCATCATGGCGGCGGAAGCGCGGCTGCCCGGGCCCGCGGCTCCGCAGGGCTGCTGCCGTTGCTGCTGTTGAGAGGCGGCGGCAGCGGTGCAGGCGAGCGGGAAGGATGGTGTTTCTGTGGCCAGAGCGGCAGGTGAGGACCAGGAGCCGGACTGAGGTTTGGCCAAAGCAACGTGTGCTGAGGAGCAGTCGGCGCGGGTGCCGCTGAGGCAGCTAAGGGAGGCAGAACCGACTGACGGACGAAAGGAAGGCGACCGGAGAGCCGGCCCCGGAGCCGCGCGGTGGACGAGATGCTGGGGCCGCCGGCGTTGCGGGGGCTGCTACTGCTGCTCCTGGCCGCTGGCAGTGCCGGGGCCGCGCCACTTCCGCAAACAGGTGCAGGTGAGCGGTCGGGTGGCTGGAACTGGGCTGCGGGTCTCCTGAGCCGGGGACGGCGGGGGAGGGGGCTGCAGGCCGGGTTTGGCCTCAGCTCTGACGGATTTGAGGGCCTGCGGGGAAGGAGGAGGGAGTAGGCCCAGAGAATCAAGTAATTAGGGAGATTTCTGCCGCAGGGGCGTGGGATGGGGGCGGGGAGTGGGCGAAGCGATGCCTTTGGAGCTGCGGAGGGCGGCAAGCGAGGTGGCGGCTACCGACCCCTCCCGGGATGGGCTGCGGTATCAGCTCTGGACCTGTTGCCTAAAGGTCCTCATCTTCTGTCCCTTCCTGGCAATCCTGTTTCCCTTTGCAGATGTCACCTGCGCCTTATATGTTTCTCACATCTTATAATAAGAACCGTTTCTTAGCCCTCATCATACTTAAATGCAAATGACTTGGCGAGCTGTGCGGAGTTCCCTTCGCTCCCTGCAACTTACTCTGAAGTTGTAAATTGATTTTAGACGCCGTGCTTTATATTCGGGATGAATCTCTGGGGAAGAGAAGGAAACAACTATAAATACTTGTATTTTAGGAAGCCAGTGATTAGAGTAGCAGCCTTTGAATAATTGTTGTCAAACTGGCTAAAGGGCGATTGAAGTTTCTATTTTACCTACGTCAGTGTACGCTTTCTTTTCCCTCTAACCCCTTTTTCAGCATCATTTTCTTTTGAGATTTTTGTAAATAAAACTTTGATCCGAGAAAACATCCCGAGTTGGGTCATATATTTTTTTTTTTTAAGGAAGAAACAATCTAGACTTAACTTGCTGCTATCACCTGCTTATCTTTGAAGTGGGGAGAGATTAGCATTTCATAGATTCATAGAATTTTAGAGTTGGAATAGAACCTTAAAGAGAATTTAGTTCAATGCATTCATCTTGCAGTTGAAGATATCTGGGCTTTTGGGGTCAAATGACCTACCCAAGGGGACACAGCTAAATTGTAGGTGGAGCCAGAAACCCAGGTTTAAGATTTCCTTATTTGTATGATTTTTTTCCACTTCATTTCAAATCTTGTAACTGTTTTGGAATACTCTTGAGGTCAAGAGTTATTTTAGAATAATGCTAATTTGGTACAGAATGTGGAAGTACTGCTTCTAGTAAAGAGATTTTTTCAAGTAAATTTACAGTGAAAACTACATATAATTGCTTCCAGAGCTACATCAGGTTATGTCATTGAGTGCCCTTTAGTTGAATGTTAAATTTTATCATTGTACCACATAATGTAGCACTACATTTCTGCCACTGCTTTAGATCAAATATTTGTAAGGTGACTTCTGTTTTCTGATACCAGATAAGAAGAGTGAATGTTATTAGGAGAATATAGGCAAGCCAGTTAAGAGTCACAGAAAGTAAATGGGAAGGTATGGAAGGTGGTGTGGAACGAAGTGTGAAGGGGATTGGAGAAGTTTCGAATTGGACATAATCAGACTTTTATGTATTTTGAAAAATCAGTTCTTTATAGGAACCTATGAAAATGTGTCTGTCTGTACATCTCTTCCATGGTTTTTATTCCATTCTTTTACTACTTAATAAAGGCATGAATTATAAAAAACTGAGTTTTGCTGTAGAACAAAGCAATCAGAAAAATTAATCCATACATAGAAATAGCAAATCTTAACATAAATGAAGCATAAAGAAATTTTTGGTAATTTAGAGCAGCTTTTGCTTTCATATTCTGGTCCCTGGAGGATAGATATGTGTTTAGAAGTGTGGCGTATGAATAACAGATACTTAGGGTTAAAATTCTGTGAACAAGATGTATAATCAAACTTAGATTCATGTGTTTGCCTTTCCATCAAAAGAGATTATTGATCCTGGTTAACTGAGCTGGATTCTTGATTTAGATGTATTAGACTTGGAAGAATAAAGACACCTTTAAGCTAACCCTGACTAGTGAGCTCACTGATTAAGAAAGAGGAACCCCTCCTGAACATGTATGGTCGATAAAAAAGCAGTTACGCGTTGAAAGCATAACTCTCAAGCTTTTGATGATCCAGGAGCCCATATTCCTTACGAAGATGGTGCTAGCCATTTTCAAATAAGGATAGACTCATTGCATAGGATCTTTTGCCTTATTCTACTTAAAGTTTAATTTAATGATGGCTTGTGAGCGAGTATGCTTATCAAAAATAGGTTGAAAAAAATACTTTTTATTCTTTGCCAGCCTATTTGCTTGGGGGAAAGAAATGAGGCAGTTAACTAAAATTTAGCTTTTAAACCGAAGTTCATTTATCCAAGGTGTCTTCATCATCTAGAATTAATTCTAGGTTTGGAAGTTGAAAAAGGTGTTTACTCATTCAATCATAAGAAAGCTAAGTAATTATGTGGGTTGCTGTTGTGGATCAGGCAAAAAGTCATTTCTTGGTTGAACTTTTTTTGGATCTCTTCATTGCCTTGGGATGCCTTTATGCCCCGCTGTGTAGGAGCGTCATTTCCTGAGAATCTGTATTTCTGCAAGGGCCCTTGTTGCCACAGAGACTGAGACCTTGTTGGTTCTTGCTAAGAAGCTTTTATGTAAAGGGAGAAAGTCTATTGTTTTCACACTCAGCTAAGTTACCAAACTGTGTGATTACAGTTCAGTTCTTTTCTCTAGATCATAGTTATCAGATCATTCTTCTCTTAGAAAACACTTTTATGTGCTTTTGTTAGATTCTCAGGATGCACATCATAAATTAGGGCTCAAAATAAAGATCGTATGTATGTGAAAGCATTCCTTTAAGCTCATATTTTCTTATTAATATTAGGATAGTGGTTAGACAAGGAAACTCACTTCTGTTGTTCTGCAGCATAGTAGGTCACAGAGTACAGAGGAAGCTTTTAGCAGTTCCAGATAAAGGACCTCACGGAAGTCTGCGAAGCCAGTGGGACTCAGCTACTGATGAAACGGCAGGTTGTGAAACCAGGCTTTCATTTTAGTATAAACAAATAGAATTGCATTTTGAAAAAGGTTTCTAAAGTAAAGAAAATGCTTTCTAAGGTATAAATTTTTGTGTTTAATAGCTTCTGATAAATAATTTTTTTTTTTTTGAGACAGTCTCACTATGTCTCCCTCGATAGAGTGCTGTGGCGTCATAGCAACCTCAGATTCTTGGGCTTAAGCGATTCTCTTGCCTCAGCCTCCCAAGTAGCTGGGACTGCAGGCTCCCGCCACCTTGCCTGGCTATTTTTCTGCTGCAGTTGTCATTGTTGTTTAGCTGGCCCGGGCTGGGTTCAAACCCGCCAGCCCCAGTGTATGTGGCCGACACCATAACCACTGTGTTACAGGCGCCAAGCCAGAAATAAAAATTATTTTCAAGAGGCTTCCCATGCAAATAATTTTAGGATTTATGGCTTGACATTTTATTTTGGTTGGGATTGCTGTAATTGCTTTTACATTGTGACGTTTGGGGTTACCTAAATATGCTCATTCGAATAGTAATAGGAAGTGTGTCCAACAGTTTTGTAGCTGATTAGTACCAAAGCTATCAAATCCCTACAGTTTTTCTGATACCGATGTGCTTACTGTTCATGCAGTTCTTTTAAAATTTTGAGTCTTTGAGCCCTCTCTGTCCTCTGTGTGCTGTGTTATTTAGATAACAGCTGTAGATGTTATAAACAAAAAGATGTCCAGGGTTCTGAAACAGTTAAACAAATGAGTCCTCAAAAACTCCTATAAGGACTTTTAAATGGATGTATAAAAATAATCCAACTTTTTAGTCCAGTTGAGAGTAAAACTCATGAACCAATCCAAGGAGGAGCATAGCATCTTAGAAGGAACTTGGGCTTTGGAGTTAGATGGTGTGAGGCCTTCCTCTGCCACTTGAGTAGCTCAAAGACCTTGGACCAGTTACTTGACCTCTGGGCTTCTTAAAATTAATTCAGCCATTAAAAAGGTTGATGATGACGATGATGTTCATACTCTAAGGTGATGTGGGGGAGGGTAGTGTCAGAGTGTTGTGTCCTCTCACTTAGATTTCTTTATTTTTCTTTGCAAATTTGGTAGTTTATCACAGAATTGACTAATGGTGGGTCATATGGCTTCAAAGAAGGAGCTCAGAGTGGTAGCTGCTTAATGTGGCAGCTATCACATTAAGAGATCTGGAATCTAGAATTTACTGGATTTACAAACTTTTGTTATTCAAAATAACTTGTTGTATAGTGGAGATCCTTTAAAGAGAAATCTGGTTTGTTTAGATATGAAATATAAGCTGGTATTATCACTACTTGAAATTCATAATGTGGGGAACTATGCTAGAAATTTTTAGGATGATCTGGATTAGTTTGCTTTTATGTAATAAACCTGTTTTTAAATTTTGGGATGACCAAAGTTCTTGGTGTGAATAGTTGCTTGCTTTAATTTTATTAAAAGAAGTGTCCTTGATCCCAAACACAATTGTATGTTCGTATGAAGTGTCCCCAAAGCCAACATGATTAACCCAGGCAGTGGCAGAACAATCCCAGGGTTGATACTTCTTTCTCAGGAACTATGGACATGAATGTTACTTTTTGTTTCTCTATTTTAAAATCATATACTTTTATAGTTGACTAGCTGTGCTTTATTATTCTTTTTACAATTTTTATTTACTAAGACATGAAGGAAAGAATATTATAGAAAGCAGAAACTGAAAAAACATTCGTATCTAGAACAGGCTACTTTTGAGATTCGATTTTCAACTTGTTTTGCATCTTCACATAAAGATACTGTTGTAGAAAACTAGGGAAATATGGTAAAATCATTGTTGTCAGCAGAGCACAATAATAGAGTAATATATTTTAAAATTGTAGCAAGTGACTAATTTGGAACCATGCTGTGGCATTGCAATTATTTGAAACAAAGTGCAGACATAATTGAAAAATAACCTTGATGTTTTTAAAAAGGTTTTTTGTTTGTTTACCAAAAGTTAGCACGGTGTAGTGATTCCAAATCTCATTTAATTTTGTGATTCAAGCCAAATGTCTCTCGTGCCGGAAACCACAACGTGGTTAAGTTCATTCTCCCTGACTGATCTGGGTATTGGCTGTTTCTCCTCCCTGAACCATGAAAGAGTGGTTTTGTGGTTTTGTGGCCCTCTGTTCCCTGGGCCTTCAGGGGAGTGATGAAATAAAAAAAGTTTTATTTTTGACAGTTTGGCAGATTTTGCATTTTACTATATAATATGTTAGTTTTATTATTTTAAAAGATTTGAGTTACTGTCAAGTTAAAAAGACATGCCAGCACTATATGCTGTGGCTAAAGTAATGTTTGACTCCCTGCATCTGACTGGTTTTGTCAAGGGTGATCATTGCATCTAAATGTCTTCTGTAGGGTGTCTGTTGTTGTAGCTACCTTCCATGGTTCGTTTTTTTTTTTTTGTTTGTTTGTTTGTTTTTTTCCAGTTTGGGCTGGGGCCGGGCTTGAACCCACCACCCCTGGTATATGCGGCCGGTGCCCTACTCCTTGAGCCATGGGCATGGTTCTTTCTCAAGAATTTAATTGATCTGTTTATAGTTTTATAAACTATATTCTTTGCAAATTCCCATCTTCTAGCTCTCCATGTATTATCCTTTTGCAGTTGCCTGTCTCTTTCTGTCTTCTCTAAGTGCTGTTTTTGTCTTCTAACCTCTTTGCAAAACCATCTTCCCTACTGACCTCTTTGACCTGGTTCCTCGTTCAAGATCCTTCCCGTATAACCCCTAAAGTGTGCACCTGTGGAACATTATGTTCCAGGGGTGCCTAATAAAAACACTGACGCTTTTTTTATTTTCATTTTTTTTCTTTTAATTTTTATTTTTTGAGAGAGTCTTACTTTGTCACCCTTGGTAGATTGCAGTGGCATTATAGCTCACAACAACCTCAAACTCTTGGGCTAAGTGATCCTCTTGCCTCAGCCTCCCAAGTAGTTGGGACTACAGGTGCCTGTCACAATGCCTGGCTATTTTTAGAGATGGTGGTCTCACTGTGGCTCAGGCTGGTCTCGAACCTGTGAGCTCAGGCAGTCCACCCACCTTGGCCTCCCACAGTACGAGGCTTACAGGCATGAGCCACCGATCCCAGCCTCATTTTATCTTTTTAAAAGTTCTATGTAATGTGACTTTGTAAGGTATGGACTATATTGGTACACTAACACATCTTTATGGTTTCTAAATAAATTTACATGGAATAGAAGGAATATACAGAAAATTTACTGATAGGCTGTGTGATCGAAAAAAGATTTTGATTCATTGTACCAGTTTACCACTTGCACTTAACAAATACCTCTTTGTATTGTTGTGTTTGTCCTGTCTCTTTACCTAGTGTGCAAAGACTGTGTTATATCCTTGATGTATTATAATATATCCTTGGTATTAGTGTTTGCATGGTATGTCACAAGTTGTAGGCACTTAAAGTTTGTAACTGAGGATGATGGAGAACCAAGTTCACCAAACCAGAACCCCAGTGTCTGTGTATACATGTGTTAAAAGGAGAGGATATGAGCTAAAGACGCCTATTCTTCTCTGGACTTGACTTTGCATGGAGCTGCTCACCTGGAGTGAGGCCAGTTTTCTTTTTTTTTTTTTGTAGAGATAGAGTCTCACTCTATCGCCCTCGATAGAGTGCTGTGGAGTCACAGCTCACAGCAACCTTCAGCTCTTGGGCTTAAGCAATTCTCTTGCCTCAGCCTCCCAAGTAGCTGGGACCACAGGCGCCTGCCACAGCGCCCAGCTAATTTTTGATGCAGTTCGGCCCGGGCTAGGTTTGAACCCGCAGCCCTCAGTATATGGGGCCAGTGCCCTACTCGCTGAGCCACAGGCGCCGCCCTTCTTTTTTTTTTTTTTTTTTAATAATCTTTTTCTTTTAGCATAATTTTAGATTTATAGAAAAGTTGTAAAGATAGTTGCAAAGAGTGTTCTTGTGTGTCTCTCTTACCTAGTTTTCCCTTTCCCTATTGTTAACATCTTTCATTAGCGTAGTACTAAGGAACCAATATTAATACATTATTAACTGGAGTTCATACTTCATTCACATTTCTTTAGTGTTTTTTTTTTTTTTTTGAGACAAAGCTGTCACCCTGGGTAGAGTGCTGTGGTGTCACAGCTCACAGAAACCTCAAACTCTTGGCTTAAGCGAGTCTCTTGCCTCAGCCTCCCAAGTAGCTCGGACTACGGGCGCCCATCACAACGCCCGGCTATGTTTTGGTTATAGTTGTCGTTGTTTGGCGGGCTGGGGCTGGATTTGAACCCGCCAGGTCTGGTGTATATGCCGCTTGAGCAATAGGCGCTGAGGCTAAAGAGCCATTCTTATCACATCACTTTAAGGACACATGCTTGCAATATGACTTTGTCACTTGGTCAACTGGCTGAGTGATGTTTGCCAGCTTTTTCCACTGTGTAGTTACTTTCTCCTTCCCTCACTGTACTTGGGTGCCAAATTATGCCCCACCTCTTCAAAGGGAGGTATGTATTTACATTATTTGGAGTTCTGTATGGAGATTTGATTATTCCCCTACCCCCATTTATTTATTTATTTATCTGGGCATTTACTTATTTTTTTTTTTTTTTTTTTTTTTTTTTTTTTTTTGAGACCGAGCCTCAAGCTGTCGCCCTGGGTAGAGTGCTGTGGCATCACAGCTCACAGCAACCTCCAGTTCCTGGGCTCCAGCGAGTCTCTTGCCTCCGCCTCCCAAGTAGCTGGGACTAGAGGCGCCCGCCACAACGCCCGGCCATTTTTTGGTTGCAGCCGTCATTGTTGTTTGGCGGGTCCGGGCTGGATTCGAACCTGCCAGCTCAGGTGTACATGGCTGGCGCCTTAGCCCGTTGAGCCACAGGCGCCGAGCCCTACTTATTATTTCTATCAGATCAAATTCATCTAGCTTCCACGTGTGAGTGAGCCCGTGTGGCACACAACTTTCTGTTCCTAATTGATTTAACTTAACATAGTGTCCCAAAGTTCCACCTATGTACTTTATAATCTCCATCCTTGTTTAAGGACATCTTTTAACCTCACCACATTCTTGTAGGTCCAGACTCATGAATTCTTTTTTTTCAATTTAATGTGTTAAAATTCATTATAACCATAACTTGCTATGATTATAAATCTAACCCAAGTATTGACAGTGTGAAATCCTGCTGGAAAGTTTTGTGAGGTATATTTCTATCAATGCAGAAAACATCCATGACTAATTTGTTTTTATAATGTTTAAGCCCTGGAATTATATATTTCTCGAAGGATCCTGGGTCCTCTTTAAAAGAATCTCATTTAAAAAGCCAGATTTGTAACCTGTATAATGCATATGTTTTTGTTATTTACTAATAGTTTGTAAAATGCTTTAGTGTTAAAAATACACAGCATTTTTTTCCTTGTTGAGATGAATTTTCTCCAGTAGAGAATAAATTAAACAACAACAAGGTGGAAAGAATGACTTATGCATCAGATAAGACTTCACTTATGAGATTCTAAGAACACAAATTAATTGTCATCTTTGGATAAAGAACTGGATATAATGAAACTAAGCTTAACTATTTTGTATATTTTGTATCAACATTTCTGATGGAGATCTCAGGTTACTGACCCCTATGAAATTATGATTCATTAAGAGTATCCAAGTTTCTTTTTGTCACATTCATCGTCCTAGATTTAAGATGTTAGTGAGAAATTAGAGAACAGAACTTAGACTAGCAAATATTCTTTAGTTCTGGTAGGCCTGTCATTGCTTTGACCAAACGAATAAAAACAGTACACGCCAGCCTTTCAGAGAATCGGAAGTTCTACTTCTTCTTGGAGTGCTGAGTATTTGTGTATGAAATTGTTATGAGTGAGAGTAGGGAAAAATAATCAGGATAGAGAAAGAGGAAAAGAAGAAAGAAAAGGAGAGAGAGGCAGAGACAGAGAGAGAGTAGTGTATTTCATCCCAGGTTACGGATTTTGTGAACCAGATCTGAGCCATCTCTAGTGTGCCCTAATTTCTAAAATACCTAAGTACACAGTAAGTGAAAACACATTTTAAATCACTAAATTTGGAGATAATGTGTCAAAGATAAGCGTCCTTATCTTTCCTTCCTGGCTTCCTACTTACTCCTGTCTAATCTTTGTCTACATTCTTATCAGAATTATCGCTCTGAAATACCTTTCCGTTTCCTTCTAAACTCGGGCATTTCTTAGTGTTCTGTTCCCCCCACAATGAATGGCAACATAAAACCTTCGTCACTAGCTGTAAACCACAGAATAACCCCGGGGATGGTACTTTTCCCCATTGCTTATATAATTCTGTACTGTAAACTGTACGTGAGCAAAAAATGTACGAACATTTGCTTGTCATTGTATTCCTGCATTTAGATGATGCCCAGAACTTACTAATAGTTCACTTAATATTTTTCAAATTAATAAATTTGAATGAATTAAAGGATCTTCAGAATAGTTCTATCAATTTATGCCATGAAAATAATAAAGCCTAAATAACTGAGGCTGGCATTGAACTATTTTTTACGTTCATTATTTTCATTTATTAACATTTCTTGATGTTTGATGTCTGCAAAACTATGTCGAAATAAAAGCACTTCCTAAAACACAGGTCTTCATACACACTGTTCGCAGTGACTTCTGTTTAGTGAAGTTTTCTTTGTATCTGACTTGCCACCCCCTCCAGACAGATACAGACACAGAAATAGAGGCAAAGCTGTTTGTTTGTTTGTTTTCTCGTGAGTATAATTGTGCTTAGTAAGATATAGACGTGATCTAGTTATTGCCAAGATAGTCATTTTGTTGATAATCTTTTCCCTTAGCCTGTGAGATTCTGAAAATCAAGTGAAATATACAGTTTCTTATGGATACACAGAATCTAATTACTTGCTTCTAATTACTTGCCAATCCTTCAATGTTTTTGCTGAATGAAAGAATGTCTGCAAACCATTTACAAGCAAATACAATAGATTTTCCATAATCTCCACTTTGAGTCCTAAACTGATTTTATGAACATATGCGCAGTGAGGGTTTAGACACTCAGAGTTCACCTGGTGCTGCAAGGGCGCTCCTTTCTGTTAATCTGAGCTAATAAAGTGTGATTTTTATAGACAGGAATGGCAGATACTTCACGGTGGTTGGCAGGTAACAAAATGTGTTTTGCAGTTCTCGGCTTTTATCGTGATGGATGCAAACATAATATCCACCCTACTCGGAGACTTTATACCCACCGTTCTTGTCCTGTAAAAGAGCTTTTTATTGATGAACATGGTTACTCCAAGAGCATCTTAGATCAGGAAATACAGATCAATTGCATACATATTTGACAATGAGGAATGAATGGAGATGCGTGCAAGGTGCTAACACTAGAATTTAGCTTATTCCAATAGAAATATGTTTGTAAACCTTTATTTCTTTTGACCAAGGTATCACGAACCTCTCAGGGAACATATGGGAAAGATATTTGTATCTAATGATGAGGACAGTGATGGCGAAGATGACATTTACCAGCACTTTCAACGATCAATCATTTTAAATGTGCTCGATGTACTACAAGCTGGTTACAGGTTTAATCTTGTAAAATTTAACAAGGAACTAAATTAGAACTCAAAAATGTTAAACTATTTGGATGAGTAGATTAAATAACTTGCCTTTACTGTTTAGTAAGAGATGGGAGAGATAGAGGATATAAATCTACTCTATGTTATTTAAAAGATGTTGTTTCAAACATTCACAATTTTTCTAACCAAACCAACTTAGTGTCTTTTAGGATCTAGAGGCAAATGGCTGTACAGAAATATCAATATATCAGAAGAATGATAATCACTATATAACTAATTAATTACATTTGAGAAGATATTCATTTATTAGAATTAAAATCGAAGATGTTCCTTGTTCTTTCAATTTGGGTAATTTTATAAAAATTCTTGAACAACTAGAAACAGGCAAATAGAAGCTTTGTTACTGAAGCATTTGTTATTTTTTTTATTTTCGCATGATTCATATAAATTGACAAAGAGAAATTATTGAACTTCTTTCTAATCTATCACGCCAGTCTGAATTCCTGTAATAATCATGGAGTGATTAATTAACATGATGAGTATTTTTATTCTTAATTAACCACTATTAGGTTGTTTTATGCCCATTCTGTGTTGGGAGGGGAACCAAGGTTTCCAAACAATACAGCAACACAAAAGTAGAAACTTTGTTTTTCTCAGGAAAGCAATAAAAAGTTACGGTGGTACTGATGAAAAAAATGATTACAGTATGTTGCCAGGAAATCAAGTTTAGCACAGTTTTTTTTTTTTTTTTTTTTCCTGCCCAATATATATTGCCACGAAGTCAATTGGACTGCAATAACCCCAAGACTCTAAACTGCTGGTGGCTATGGGACTGTGAAAACTTCACCAGACACATTTTTATAGCACTGCAGAATCTAGAGATAGAACAGACTCACTATCTGATCTCATTGATTCCTTAGCTGATTTCTAAGGAATAGAAATTCTATTCAGAGGAATATTTGTCTTATACTTAGGAAATCCACTGCATAAGTTCCTATTTTCTCTGGGAAGATTTCATAAATTTAATGCCATCCTCACCTCACATATGTTTATGTTCTCCAGTATTTGATTGTCTATGAATTAACCCATAACCAAGAAAACACAATGAAAAAACTTATTATTTTTCTTTATATAATGATCCTTATTTCTTCCTTTTTTTTTTTTGAGACAGAGTCTCACTATGTCACCCTCAGTAGAGTGCGGTGGCATCACAGCTCACAGCAACCTCAAACTCTTGGGCTTAAGCAATTTTCTTGCCTCAGCCTCCCAAGTAGCTGGGACTACAGGTGCCCACCACAACTCCTGGCTATTTTTTTTTTGTTATAGTTGTCATTGTTGTTTAGCTTGCCCCTGCTGGGTTCAAACCTGCCAGCCTGGGTGTATGTGGCCAGTGTCCTAACCACTGAGCTATGAGCGGTGAGCTGATCCTTATTACTTCTCAAGGAATTTTTTTCATCTATCAACCTTTGATTCATTCCATGTAATAAAATCTTATCACCTATAGATATGGATATAAATTTCCATTCTACTTTATCCCAATAAATCAACCAGGGAGTGCTTCTTGGGACAACTGATTCCCTTTGTTTGTTAAAAAACCCAAACAAAATGCCAGAGAAACAAAAAAAAAATAATGTATAAGGCAAGGTCAGATGTGTATAAGGGTGATGGGACATTCCCTCAAGTAAGTGGTCTGAAAGAGAACAAGTTCTTCAGATATATGTGAGAACAATAAACAAGTGAAAAGGATACAGTGTCAAAGTTGGTTTTGTTTTTAAGAAAAAAAAATTGATGAAAGAAGTTTAAGAAGACACATATAAATGAAAACATATCTCAGGGGTGGCACCTGTGGCTCAGAGGAGTCGGGCATCGGCCCCATATATGGGAGGTGGTGGGTTCAAAACCATCCCCAGCCAAAAAAAAGAAAAAAAGAGGGTGAAGGTGGAAATGAGCCGTGTGGCCAACATATTCTGTGAAGAGGAGATAAGAGTTAATACCAGCCAGCTGGGTTAGAGGAGGGTTGTGAACTGCACCAAGAGAATCCCACACAGAGCTGGTGCCCCTCTGACCCAAGAAGATCAAGTTCAAATGGACACAATTATCAGCTCTGCAACTTTTGTTATGCTGTTTTGAATAATTTCTAGCATTAATACCTAAAATTATAAAGTTTAGTTTATTATCATTTTAGTGTTTATTTTCATGACAGGTTATGGAAACAAAACATCAAGGTATCTACATAGACATATAAAATGGAACCAATGGCTTACTTATTTTTTCATATGAAAATTTTTGAGTAGCTTTAGCCTTGATGTCTATGCCTGGTTCTTGGTGTCCAATACAGCTTTGACCAAATGAAATTGTGTTATTTTTCACCTGGTCGGATTCATGCGTAGCCCAGATCTGATAGGCAGTAGAGAAAATGAATGTCTTCTTTCTTAAAACCACTTTCTCAGGGTCTATATCAATAAATAATAACACCTAACATTTTTAGAGCACTTTGTATTTATCAAGCCATTTTCTGTAAGATTAGCGAATGTTCTTAAACATTTGTTGGCTCAGAATCACTCTGTACATAACGTACACTTAGAAGTTCCCTCCAGGTACCTTTGCTTATTATCCCCTTTCCTAAAGCTTTCCGTAGGGCAACAATTCCAGCAACTTACAAATTTCCCATGATTTCGTTTCTGCTTCTACATTTTACTTTGATGTATTTCTACTCAAAATATAACATGAGTGTGCTTGGATTCCTCCAAAATTATTCAAATCACAAAGCGTCCCTGTAATGTTCATACTTCCTAGTGCCGATGTGTAACTGATTTTTAATTCACATTGAATTAGATTTGATGAAAGATTCCCATTGATTTCAGAAGTGAGGCTGTCTTAGCGTACATACATATCTTTAGAAAATCATATTGGAATCCTGAAGAGATATCAAGATACATCCAACAGTTCCTTTTTTTTATATATAGCATCTAAATCACTCAGTTTTATCTGCAACTCTTGGGACATTGCTGTCCCAGTTCTGCTGAAGGTATATGATGGCCCGTCATATTTCAAAGACACTATTTCTGATAAGTCACTGGTTTCTGCTTTTTTCTCAGAAACTCCATACCCCTGGGACTATACTGAACAGAATTTCATTGATTTAATAAAATGTCATCTCTAATGTAACAAAACTGAGAGACAAAACTCGTTGGACATTAGACACAGTTCAAAAAAACAATGCCTAAGTCTACATCTAAGCCTATTATAATTCTAGGCAAGGTAGGGGCAACATAGCTTCTCCTCAAAAGGTTATTGAAGTTATGAGGTTTTATAAATGCTATTTGTCTAACTGCAAACATTTACATGGTCAACTGTTTTAAAACGTAATGCTTACCTAAAAATAACAATTAAAATTAATTTCCTCTTTTTCTTACATTTCTCTTAAAAGAACCAAGTAGGCAGAATGGATGAAAGAGTTTCCATAAAGCCAAGAAGGTGGTGGGTGCCAAGGAGTCAGTGCTGGGGCTGGGGATTGCTGAGTGGTGGGGCTGGGGATTGCAGAGGTGGTGGCACCAAGGAGACAGCAGCATTGCCACTGATCAGGACAGTAGCTGGTGTCATTAGGACATGGAATGCACAACTAAGTAAATATATTGATTTAAAAGGATCCAGAACTCTCACTCCCAGAGAAAGGATTTGTATAACTATGGAAAGAAAGAAGACTCTCCTGCCAGACTGTACTTGGTGAAGTGTTAAATAGATTTCCATACATTTGTGTAAAATAATTTAAGTGTATACAATATTAGGAACTATTTAGCTTCCTTATATAGAGAACCTTGATTCCTGGATACTTCTGTTGCAACAAGAACATCAAGCACATAGATTGTGGCCTCTAAATACCATCTTCTATTAAAAGGAAAGAAGGCTCCTTTAATAATTAAATGATTTAAATTAAATTTAAATGATTAAATGGCTGACTTCAAGCCTGGATCAGTGAAAGTGGGAGGTGAGCCTGGAATACATTTATGCCAGAAATCCAAGAAGTATCAAAACATGTCAAAAGAAGACCGAATACAGCTTGAGTGGTTTTTGATAAATCTAAAGAAATTTGAGGATCACTCGCCAGTGGCCTAAATCAGCACTTTTATTGGCTTTGCATAGGAGATAGAGGGCAAAGCCTAGCACCTACACAAAGCAGACAGTCATTTCCATAAAGCAGAGACCTCTCAAAAATGGTAACCTCGCTGCATGAACTAGAAAAAATAAAAACTTGCGAAATGAGATACTTTTGCCTTTGGATTGGGAGCAATTAATGGTAAAAAAAAAAAAAAAGAAAGAAAGAGAAAGAAATTTGAGCATCAAAGAAAATATCAATAGTAATGGCTTATACGAGATTGCATAGAAAACAACCCATGATTTCATATGCATATAATAAATAAATGAACAAATATGTGAATACATGGAGATAAAGTAAAATCTCATCCTTATGTTAAAATCGCAATTTGACAAAAATAGATATCAGATCATCGTGGTGGGTGACGATTCCGGTAGTGGGTACCCAATGTTGCTCAAACTGGTGGGCAAAAATTTGGTGGTAAACTATCAAGGTAGATTTGCAGAAATTTTCCTCCAAGTACTTAAAAATTACATGAAGAGAAAACATTTATTTGAGTAGAGAAAATTAACAGAAAATTTGGCAACTTCGTGGGCTGACCAGAGTTACAGCTCCAGTGGGGGATGGGAGAACATTCTGTCCCCAGGATGCGACAGCCCCGGGAAAGGCACAGCCGCTCTCGGCGACGTTCCTCCACAAACACCATGAGCTGACTCTGCCCATGAGGACACACAGCTGATAGAACCAGATGGATGGACATCCTTCAGATGGAAAGTTCTATGTTTTTTCAAAGAGTCAAGGTCATGACAAGGTAAGATGGAGAGAAATGTCACAGGTTGAAGAAGAATAAAGGGACATGATTACGCATGATTTGATCCAGATTTTGGGCAAGGAAGGACAAAGATACGTTGTTGGACTTTTGGTGAATTCTGAGAGGAACCTGTTGATTGAGCGGGACTGTTGTAGTATTGTCCATCTAGGGTTTTTACGTTCGTGTGGTGGCGATGGAGGAGAATATTCTTGTCTTTGTAAAGTATGAACTGTGTTATTAATCAAGGACTAATGGGGTTGAATGTCTGGAAGTATTTTTGGTGATGCAAAAAGAGAAGAATGGGTCAGCCTTCTTTCGCTCCGTCGAGGGCGGATTTGTTTCATGACTAGGGTAAGAAAGTTAATCTTTTCCCTACAGGGCAAGTATTGAAAGGCTTAGCTGCAGCCTCCTTCTGAGACTCGAGTTTTCTAAGTTTGAGGTTATGATGTGACAAAGACCCACCGTGTGTGCAGCACCCGCCTGGCCCGTCTTCTCTCATCCCCCAGGTTGGGAGCAAGAGGATCCAGGGGCAGCGTGAAGCTAATGCAGCTGTTGTCATGAGTCACAAAATCTTGGTCTCTGATCCCAGGGTCTCTAAACTTCTACTGGCCTGCATGAAACTGTGACAAGCAAAGCTGTTAGCTTGCAAGAAGGGTAAAGCCTCAGGCCCTCCCCAGTTCCTGCCATTTATATGCAGTGAGCGAAGTGGTGGTTAAGCCAATGTGTAAAATGTCATCAACTGGGGACTCTGGGCAAAGGCTGCACTAGCGTTTTGTTGAATCATTTCTGTAAGTGCCATGTTTCTGCACTATGTCAGTTTAGAATTATTTCAAAATATAATTCTATAAGAAATCATTAAGCAAGCAGGTGGGAAGAGGCGAGGGGTAACAGAGAAATTCGCATCTAACGGGTACAATGCTCACGGGCGGGGGCCACACTTACAGCTTTGAAGCAAAGTGAACAAAAGCGGTTCATATAACCCAAACACTTGTACCCCCATAACATTCTGAAATTAAAAAAATAAAAAGTTGAAAAAAAAGAAAAGTCTTATTTTTTGTTATTGTTTATGTGTTTGCTTTCTTATTGTTGGGGATTCATTGAGGGTACAAAGAACCCGGTCACATTGATTGCAATTGTTAGGTAAAGTCCCCCTTATAATTGTGTCCCGACCCCCCAAAAGGTGTGTCACACACATGGACCCCCCACCTCCTCCTTCCTGCCCCCCTCTCTGCTCTTCCCTTCTCCCACTCCCCACTGTGTACTAAGTCACTAATTGTCCTCATATCAGATTAATTTTAACTACCAAAACATCCTTTAAAACTGGAAATATTGGAAGCGGCGCCTGTGGCTCAAAGGAGTAGGGCACTGGGCCCATATACAGGAGGTGGCAGGTTCAAACCCACCCTGGCCAAAAACTGAAAAAAATAAAAATAAAAATGAATAAATAAATAAATAAATAAATAACTTGAAATATTGTTCATTCTATATTCATATATATAGGCTTTCTATGTTCACCAGAGTACAGTCAGATGAATCAAAAAGCAGTGGGGAGTTATTCTCTTTTGGTCAATAGTGTATAAAACAAGATAGTTTTCAACCTTCCATTTATATTTTCAGAACTAGTTATTATACTACCACTTAAATCATAATAAATATCATGAGACTTGCAAATGTCAGTGACCATCTAGTAATTTATTGACAGTTTAATTTTTTGTAAGCATGCACCATTATTCAAAACACTAAGTTATATATAAAAAAACACAGATGTAGGAAGAGAATGTGTTATCTTTTATAATGTTATTTTATTGCCTTTGGAATCACTCTGATACATACAAGAATAACTAAATATTTTCTTAACAGCCTGACTTTTTAAGTAAGAAAAAATTTGCCCTCAGAAAATGCTTCCTAAATAGTAAACATAAAATATTAACATTTTAATTTAGCATTTATTAGAAGTTAAATATACAGGGTGCAGGGAGGTAATTACAAATGTGGGATCTAAAGGTCGACTATTGGGAGTCTTGTACATGCTAATCAATTTCTCTCAGCCTTAATTTTCTCACCTGTAAAATGAAGATAATAATCAGATCATAAGGGCAGCGCCTGTGGCTCAGTGAGTGGGGTGCTGGCCCCATATACTGGGTGGCAGGTTTAAACCTGGCCCCCGCCAAACTGCAAGAAAAAAATAGCTGGGGGTCATAAGTTAACTCCATACTGAGCCTCAGAGTCAAAGCATTCTATAATAGACATACTCTTATCTGACAATGTGAATGTTACTTTCTTTGCATCATTATTATTATTATTATTATTGCTTACTATTTCAATGCAGCAATCATCCTCTGATGTCTTTTCTGAATGTATTTATCTTCATTCATTCTTTACGAGGTTTTTGTTTCTAGTCCTTATCTTAAACATTGTTATTGTTATTAAATTTTAAGCCTTTTTAATTCTGTGAAGGCAAAAAAATGGAAACCTAATAAGCACATGTATATGTAAAACAAACAAACAAAATAGCCGGGCATTGTGGTGGGCGCCTGTAGTCCCAGCTACTCAGAAGGCTGAGGCAAGAGAATCGCCTAGACCCAGGAGTTGGAGGTTGCTGTGAGCTGTGACTTCACAGCACTCTACAGAGGGTGATAAAGTGAGACTCCATCTCTACAAAAACTAAATAAATAAATAAATATCGGATCACGAGAGGAAATGATGTGAAGTGCACGGTACGCAGGAAGAATTCAGTGGATCATCTCTGGTTTCAATTTTCTACACGTGCAAATTCTAGGGACTAATGTAAAACATAGGTTCCCATAGGAATAATATTCTATCTTTAAATACTTTTTTTTTTTTTGCAGTTTTTGGCCGGGGCCGGGTTTGAACCTGCCACCTTCACTATATGGGGGTGGCGCCCTACTCCTTTGAGCCACAGGCGCCGCCCTATCTTTAAATAAAATTTAATTCGTTTAGAAGAGATTTCCTGTTTTTCACAGAAAAATGTGCTTCCTCCCCACCTCAGTGGCCCTTCCACCATTTCCCATGTAAGTGAACTCTGCGACCTTGTCTAACAAAAACCGTCCAAATGCATCCACCTCGTTAAAGGGAAGGATGGGCTTCGAGTCTGTCTTTTTACTGTTAACAAGAACGTCATACCTGCTTTTCCATTCCTGTGATACTAATGTGATACTAACCAGCCGATGAACATTTATATTCCCACATGGGAGAAAAACATAATTAAATTCAAGTGCACAGGAGAAGGACGGGAAGGGTAGAGGAGGGTTGGTAACATCTCACCCAAGGTCACCCAAGGGCACCATGTAAGGGTGTGCGGTCCGCCTCCCGCATGAAGAAAGGTTCAACTACAACTTGGAAATTACCAAACAAGGTAAACCATGCAACCTAATCATCTACACCCCTGATATTAACCCGAAACAAACAAAAGAAAAAGAAATCAATAATAAAGAGTGTCACACCATTTATTTGTCTGTTAGTAAATTAATATATAATTTGGGTCTGCAGTATATTTTGTCTCTTTTTTCCCTATTCACGCCATTCTCAACTTTAAAAATTATTTTAATATTTCAGTGTGCCAGGGTGAATTGCCCTTTTGATTCCTAACACTAATGTACCTTAAAGCCAGAAGGGAAAACAAGGTACATGCTTTATTCCTCTAATACCTGCTTGTACGAATTTTGATTTTGTGCTTCTCCATTCCACACTGAATCAACCACTTTTGTTAATTATAGATCTGCCTTAGAAAAAAAAAAATCACATTAAAATTTAAAAGTATTAAACACAGCTGCACATCAATATATTTATATGTATTGAGTGCCCTGACCCTTTGAGTAGAAGTCGGAGTAAACAGAAGCTATTTCAAAGAGCTTACTGTGGAGTTCAGCAGATCCCATTTTCTTTTGCTCTCGACACAAAGCAAATCAACTATGACGAGCTCAACTTTGATGCTTCTTGCGTTTACACCTATTCCTTAATTCTCTATACCACTGTCACTGTACAGATCTGAAAAGCTCCTACTGTTTCCACTAGTCATGAGCTTCTTCACTCTTCTCCAAGATGCTTCCGCGATGCCCCCAGAGGTACCTCGGTAAATCAGGTCAAATATTACTACCCACTGTGTGTTTGTTTTTTGGTTGGTTGGTTGGTTAGTTGGTTTTTTAGACCTTTTTATCCTCATTCCCCAAAGAATAAACCAATATCCAACGGTCTGATCTTAGTAAGCCACACTTTTCTCAGCTGTGTGATACAGAAAATGAGAAGACGTTTATGCTTAGACTTCTTCATCGACATGTTCAACAAGTGTTAGGTATCTGTGTTATGTAGATATGAAATAAAATAAGATAACATGTTGGAATATAAATGTAAGTAAAAACAAAAATAAGGAACTGTCACTTACATTTTACATTTTATGAGACTTCTCTATTTTCTTAGGCCTAGGTATTGGTAACTTGCCCAGGTTCCTTCTCCACGGAAGGCTCAGAGTTCCCCACAGGGCTTATTTGTGACCAGAGATGATTCCTGGGTCCTCCTTGGGCCCTGATGGAAAAGATGTACCCACGGGTTGTTAAATACACAGTAGGCAAAGACTCGGGTCAGACGGGGTACATCTTTTGCACAGAACATAACTAATTCCCTGGTTGCAGGTGATGAGACATTCACACTCCAGACAATAATATTTGCATGAATAATAGACAGAGGACTTATAACCACTGCCTTCTGTATAAGGCACTGTTCAGACAGCCGTAGTTTCTTAGTAAGAAGGCCACAGGTACAAAATGTTAAGTATACGTGCAACATCCCAATGAAAGGTTAAGTGATCAATGGCTACTAATGACCTTAATTAAGACATTTCCCTTTCCCTGAATAGAAGAGCAAGCTTTTATTTATTTATTGTTTTGAGGCAGAGTCTCACTCTGTTGCCCCAGAGTAGAGTGCCCTGGTGTCATAGTTCACAGCAACCTCAAGACTCCTGGGCTGAAGTGTTCCTCTTGCCTCAGTCTCCCAAGAGACTACAGATATGCACCACTCTTGGTTATTTTTCTATTTTTAGTAGAGACAGGGTCTCTTTCTTTTTCAGACTGATCTGAAAATTCATGAGCTCAAGCAATCCAACTTCTTCAAACTCCCAGAGTTCTAGGTTTATAGGCGTGTGTGAGCCATCTCATCTGCCCAGCTGAGAAGTAAGCTTTTAAAATGAAAATATTAAAGCCTTTATTCATTAAATAGCTCTTCATTTTTCTTGGTTCAAACTTCTCATTTTTAATTATCCGCTATGAAATGCCCATTACAAAATTCGACAGCCCAATTGAAAATAAAGTTTTTGCTTTAAAAAAAGTCCTAAAAATTCCTGAGGAAAAAAAATCTTTTTAAAATATTTTGTTTTAGGCATACGAATAACCCAATTTGACACAGGGGAACAATAAATGCCTTCCAAATCACTCAAAACTAACTCTGTAAATCTACTACACAACTCCTGAAAATATGCACCAACCAAAGCATCTTAAAAGCCTTAACTGACATTTTGTGCATTAAAACACTTGAAGTTGCCATGATAATTTTTAAAAACTCTCTCTTTTCACACACTAAAAATTAGATAACTTGGGCTTTAAATAAATTAGTAACCAGCAACTTGTCTATTAGTCTGGTTTTCAAAGCATTATTCTCAGAGTAAACATGTTTTCTTCTAAGCTCCCACAAATGGCCTTTTCCAAAACTAATCTGTACCTTCAAGACTTTGCACTTATGTTAATTTTTAACTTGATAAATGGGATTTTTAAAAATTCTTTTAAAGAGGAAAAGAAAAGGAATGGCAGAAAAAAATCAGAAACAGGTAGGAAATGAGTCCATGGAGAAGAAATAAAGGAAAAATAGGAAACTGGGAAAGAAGATTAGTAGGCTGCAAAGGGGGAGAGGAAAGATGATTAAAAGGAATTTGTATAGATCAGCAACATCACACAGGTTCTCCCAGATTCACAGCGTCTAATCTTTTCAATAACACATTTCTAATACAATTCTGCGATCTCTACGGTATTTGAATTCTGAATACGAGAAACCTATATTTCAATGCCAAAACTTAAAATTTGATAGGTAACAAGATGTATTCACCAGCTCCGAAACACTGCCCCCTGCTGGCGAAGTCAACTTCATGTGACTTTCCCTACTGTCTTTCCTTGCATGTTATGAAAATCAAATTAGGAACAGTATGTATTTAGTAACCGCTATCAAGACATTAACACAAAATATAATAAACTCTGAGAAGTATAAAGTCTTAACTAGTGCAAAATAAAATGTTTTGGTTTATAGCAAAATTGCAATTATACTGTTTTAAGTAGTAACTGAAAATAGGACAAATAAAGTTGCTGATATGTTATTTATAATTACATCACAGTGCAACCATAGTAAGCATTAAATCCGTGGGACACAGGGCAGAACATGACTCACAAGTAGCTGGGAAGACAAGTGCACACCATCACTCTGGGCTAAGGATCTATAATTTTTTTGTAATTTAAAAAAAATGTACTGTCATGATATTTCCCATTCTGGTTTCAAATGCCTGAGCACCAATGATCTTCCTGTCTCAGCCTTACAAAGTGTTAGGATGCTCAGCCTCCCAAAACGTTAGGACACCCAGCCTCCCAAAGTGTTAGGATACTCAGCCTCCCAAATTGTTAGGATACTCAGCCTCCCAAAGCGTTAGGATACCCAGCCTCCCAAAGTGTTAGGATACTCAGCCCCCTAAAGTGTTAGGATACCCAGCCTCCCAAAGTGTTAGGATACCCAGCCTCCCAAAGTGTTAGGATACCCAGCCTCCCAAAGCGTTAGGATACTCAGCCTCCCAAAGTGTTAGGATACTCAGCCTCCCAAAGTGTTAGGATACTCAGCCTCCCAAAGTGTTAGGATACCCAGCCTCCCAAAACGTTAGGCTACTCAGCCTCCCAAAGTGTTAGGATACTCAGCCTCCCAAAGCGTTAGGATACCCAGCCTCCCAAAGCGTTAGGATACACAGCCTCCCAAAGCGTTGGGCTACTCAGCCTCCCAAAGTGTTAAGATACTCAGCCTCCCAAAGTGTTAGGATACTCAGCCTCCCAAAGTGTTAGGATACTCAGCCTCCCAAAGCGTTAGGCTACTCAGCCTCCCAAAGTGTTAGGATACTTAGCCTTCCAAATTTTTAGGATAGAGACAGGAGCCAACACAACTAAACTCTTTAAATTTTATAATCCAGGGTCATCAGTTGTGTTTCTCAGTATTTTCTGGTATAGTCCTTGCACATCACGTATAGAAATTGAAAAATGGAAAAATAAACACAAATCCTAATATTGGAATTACTTGTCTAGTTATCAGACAATCATACACGTTCCTGTTTCTTGTGAAAATCTCTGTATAAATCTAGTGTACTCCTATTTATGCTTTATAATTTTCTTTCAAGAAGGAAATTCCTCCATACAGATCCATCTTCTCTTTCTGTGTTTCATTTGTACTTTTTAAATCCCTAGATTATATAATAGTTCTTATATTACACTGTGACTTTGTTTTCATAAATCTCTAGATTATGTAATAGTTCTTACATTATGCTGTGACTTTGTTTTTATTAATCTAGTTCATAGTATATGAAAATACAACATTTCATAGCAACTTACTTGGTACCTGGTGTAATATTGAGTTTAGTGTGTGATATAGGGTTTAATAGCCCAACCCTAAAACATGCTTATAGCCTACCTGGGCTGTAGGAGTTAGTAAACATATGAGGAGACATAAATAATATATAACTGAATAATCCAAGTAGCCAAATGCAGCATGATGTCACTAATTTCCAGGGGAACTTCTTTGTCATTGTATAAATAATGAAAAGCAAGAAAATATTTCATGAGCTACTAAAATATTGGAATTTGAAAAATTCCTATCTCAACATCCCCATACTATCTCTCCAGCAATGAACCATACTATCTCTCCAGCAATGAACTCTATCCAGAGGAACTTGATGAAATGACAAATATGGAATTCATATTATGGTTAGCAAGTAAGATGAAGAGAATTAAAGAGATGGTAGAAAACCATCTCAAAGAAACAAATAAAAAAATTCAAAAAAATTCTGGACATGAAAGAAAATGTCACTAAATAGATAAGTAACACTAGAAAAGAGATAACAGAACTTTACTAAATAAAAGAATCATCGGAAACGTCAAAATACAGCACAGAACTTAAAGAAATAAAATAATCATGTTGGGAATTTCAAAATACAGCACAAAGCTTTGCATGTAGGCTACAGCAAGAAGAAGAAAGAATTCCAGAGCTTGAAGACAAGATTTTGAAATTAGTCAGTAAGGGTAAAAAATGTAGAGAAAAGAAGAATGAACAATACTTGCAAGAAATATGGGATTATGCAAAATGAACAAATATAAAAATTACATGTACCTTCTCCCAAGGAAGAATAGGAAAAAGCATTAAGCATGGAAATCGTATTTTAAAAATAATAGAGGAAAATTTCCCAGATATCACTAGAGGTTTAAAATCTACGGCATGGTCATTACATACCTCATCTGGATGATCCTAAGGAAATAGTGCATCACAGGAAATGTTGTCCTCAGCTTGACCAAAGTCAAAGTAAAAGAGAAATTCTTTTTTTTTTTTTTTTTAATTTTCAAAATAACTGTATTTGGGAACACCTACAACTTTGATACAGTTTCACAGTGCTCCAGACACCCATTGCCACTTCATATAAACCACCGACAATTTCTAGAGCACTTTGAGATTACAAAATGATTGTGATAAAATTTTATAATTAAAACTAATGCAAGAATAGACATTTTTCTTTTTTTTGCATTGAATCATAACTGTGCACCACCCTAGTCCTACGTCTTTTAGGAAAGGGACTGAAAGATTTTTGCCTAAAGGAAATAAGAGACTTAGAGTCAAATCTTCGAAGCAAAGACATTTAGCGTTTACAAGTTCAAAGGCGGGATCCCATCTCCTCATTTCTCAGTGTAGCTCACACATCCATTTCCTCTCATCACACAAGCAGAGCTTTCAATCCATCATTAGTGTCACTCTTAATCATGAATAGATCACCGATAAATGTCAGCTATAAAAATAAATCTACAATATGAAGCAGTGATGAAACGTTGGGGTAGTCTTGGGGAGGGAGATATAACTCAAGACCTTGAAAATTAAAACTTTCACTCACATAAAAATTATTCCATGATTGCATCAGAGGATAATGGATAAGAATGTATGAACATTCAACAGAATATAACAAAAAGAAGTAAAAAAAAACTCTTAAAAAGTAAGAACAAGTAATAAATGTTGACACATGTTGCTAAAAATGTGACATTTTTAAAAGTTAATATTGAAATGTCAATTTTAACACGTGATATTAGAAACGTAAACACTACTATTCAAAGAGGTCTTCATAAAAAAAAAAGTGGGCAGAGCGAGTTGGCCAATAGGACCCCCCACCAGCGATCATTGTTTTGCAAGAACACCAAATTCAATCACTACCCAGGCAGGAATGCATCTCTGCAGGAAGAACAAAGCCTCTGTATGGGGAGGTATACGCTGCTGTGGACCCAACTGCCTAACACAACGGATAAAATGATGCACAACTCATAACCTGGGAACCTGAGTATGAAGTTTCAGAATACAAGGGATAAAGAAAACGCCAGAGAGAAAAATAACGTTGCAATAAAGGAAAAGAGGCTTGGCAGCGCCTGTGGCTCAAGCAGCTAAGGCGCCAGCCATATACACCTGAGCTGGCTGGTTCAAATCCAGCCCGGGCCCACCAAACAACAATGATGGCTGCAACTAAAAATATAGTCCGGTGTTGTCGTGGGCACCTGTAGTCCCAGCTACTTGGGAGGCGGAGGCAAGAGACTCACTTGAGCCCAGGAATTGGAGGTTGCCGTGAGCTGTGATGCCACAGCACTCTACCCAGGGGGACAGCTTGAGGCTCTGTCTTAAAAATAAATAAAGAAAGAAAGAAAGAAAGAAAGAAAGAATAAAAAATAAATAAAGAAAAAAAATTCCAAATTGCATCATATTTCTCATTGGCAACATGATTAAAATCCAAAGAAAAATAATTTTCAGCTTAAAGAATAGTCACCCGGAACAGTGTATAAGAAGACATTTGCGGTAATGCAAGCATTCTGAATATTCACTTGACATTCTCCCTTTGATATGGAGCGATATGTCCAGAAAATAGGAAATCTCACACCAAACGAGTCAAAGGATGATGTAGGATTAGGAAAGAGAATGAGATTTGTGTAGGGGGCTGGGAGAAGAACCAGTGAGAGCTGACTGAAGCAGGAACAGAGGACTAGGAGGGGTGAGAAATGTTTAATTATTTCGTAGACAGCATGTTTACATGTCTGTAAAATTATGCTCACAGATATCTATCAGATCTGAAGGAGTATGTGAAAGTAATTAAAGTGGGATAAAAAGAAAACCAGACAAGTAGAATCTAAGGCATTCATTAATTCCAAAACTAAGTTTTATATCAAAGAAACTTAAATACGCTTTTATGTTGCTACAGAAATAAATAATTTAAACATATATTGTCTATATAATTAAAACATAGCTGTTGACTTCAAAATTCTAATGTAACTATGCATGATCATATATAGGAATTGAAGTTTAGAGAGCAGTGGTATAATTAAAATTTGCCTTCCACACTGAAAGTTGAGATAAAATGCAAAATGTTGCTAAAAAAAATTGCTACTATAGTGTACCATTTATAAATTAAGGTACATACTAGCAATAATAGATAAATACTTGAATATGGTTAGCCCCAAGATGTGGGCGTAGGGACTAGGAGAGGGAATCAAAGAACTGTTATTTGCATTATAGACTTCTTAGTATTTTGTATATATTAATATTTTACTAACTTTATGCATTTCTCTAATACAATAAAATTTAAAATATTATATACAATAAAATGGTAAACCAAATTATCTTGAAAATAGTGCCTTACAATGAAATGGACTCTTTAAAGGAAAACTTTAAAATTGGAAATCAAAATCTTATGATTGTAAGAGACAGAAAAGAGGGGAAAAGGGGAGGCATCCATTATTTTGAAATACAGAAATACCCATAGTTAATGAAATTGAATTTTATCTCTATGCTCTGCCACAAACATTTCTATTTTTGCAAGCATTCGCTCATATCCCCAGTTTTTTGTAGAAATACTTGAGTATGCAAGGAGACAGAAATTCCTTACTTCGAAGTTTCTCATATGAGATCTTCTCATATTACACTGGTGTCACAATCTTAGGCTAATCTTATCCGCATTAGTACCCTTAAAGCAATTTTTGAGAGTTTCCCTGAGCTGGAGGCAGTGAGTTCCTTCAGAATGAGTTCATTATCCAAGAAGAAATTCCTGTCTCAGAGAAAAGTGGGTGGAGTTCTTCTGCACGGTGGGAGAGTCTCTTCTGCTGAGCAAATAACCAAAATCAATGGCAAGGCCACACAATTGGTAATTATTGCTTGCTTGTTAAGTGAACAAATTAAATGGATGTTTTCATTACAAATTAAGAAAAACCCAAAGTGTGGGTGACATTATGTTGTAAAATCCATTTTTTACCATCTTCCTTAGGAAGGCCAGCCACTGAAATCAGCAAGTTGTTTATTTATTTATTTATTTATTTATTTATTTATTTATTTATTTATTCTGCAGGGTTGTTTTTTTTTGTTTGTTTGTTTGTTTTTTTCTGGCCAGGGCTGGGTTTGAACCCTCAGCCTCTGGTATATGGGGCTGGGGCCATACTCCTTTGAGCCACAGGCACCGCCCATCAGCAAGTTATTTTAACCTTGGAGAAGACAGGCAAGTGACAAACCCAGTGCGGAACCCACTGAGAGACATCTGGGTTTTCATGGCTGAATTAATAATCTACGGCAATAAAGAATTTTTGTCGACCCTGTCAGAAGGGAAAATTGCCTTGGAAGAAAGAATAAATGTCAAATCTGACATTTTCCACTATGTTATATTGGGTTAGTTTTGTAACACAAGACTTTTCTAATTATTATACGTTATTTATTGCAAAAACAATTTCCCTAACTTACTATGACTCTACAAAGTATATTAAATTAATAGAAAATCCCCATGGATGTGTTCTACCTTGTCCTCTTTCTATACGTACTTACTCCAACATCTACCCAGATCTGAACTTGATTTTCATCCCCGTGTGAATGACAGCGCTATCTGCTTCACTTCTATGCTTTCTTGTTCTGAATTTTCAGCCCCTCCTTCTGAGCATCTCCAGACGTCCTGTAGCCACTACAAAACATGATGTATCTCCCATCTCAAACTCTCCCAGGTTTTAATTTCCCTTATGTAGGTGACTGATAACCGTCATCTGTCTGGTCTTCTAAGTTCAATATCACAGTGTCTTCCTTGTTTGACTCTGAAATTTCTTGTCCATTACATGTAGCTCTTCTCAACAATATTTTCACATATTTCCTCATTATGTATCCCCATTCCCTCTCTCTTAGTTCACCCATTTATTACCTTCCCTTGTAATCCTACCAATTGCCTTCCTGCTCATCTCCAATGCCTCCGTTGTCACCCTATACATCTAAGCAGATATTTTCTTCTAGAAAACCAACACTGATGGGTACGCTCTCTTACTCGAAGGCAGCAATGCTTCCTTAGCATTCGAGGAATAAATCCAGTTCTCCTTGGTTGTAATTTAAGTTTCTCAAGTTCTTGCCTCAAACTATCTCCAATTTCATTCTCCCATGCTCACTGATTGGCATCTCATTTCACTGTCTAATCTGGTCTGCCTCATTTTAACCGCATATTCATGTTGATATCTCTGTTGGGTTGCTTTCCACTGTTAGTCCACCTAGACAAATCCAATTCATTTTTCAAGATTCATTCAAATGTCAACTACAACATGAAAATTTCCGGGTTATACCACCAAGACATAATTTCACGTGTATATCAGTCCTCGTAGTAATTCCTGTGTGCCTCACTGCTAACCGTTTTATTCGGTGTAAGACAATAATCTCTGAAGCCTAGGATTGATATTAGATCACCCATGTATAATTAATTCATTTATCCAGAAAACAGCTGCTACTGTTCTAGCTATTAAGGATTTAGAGATGAATAGGACAAAATGCTTCATACAGCAAATCACTCATTTCTTTAATGAGAGAAACAGATATTAAACAAGTATCTGAATTATTATAATTTAGGAGAATGAGAGTGAATGAAATAATTCAGATAATAGGGATTACGTGTAGTCATTTGGTAGAGAAAAAATTGGCTGAATCATTTACTATGATAACACGAGACAGGAAAGAAGGAAGGAAGAAATGAAGTAAGTGTTCATTGTACTCACATCAAACAAGGTGTAGAATAGTTCATTTGTTCAGGAGCTCATCTGGAGCAGTTAAAATGTGTCGTTAAATATTTGTTTCTGCCTTCAGGTTCCTTTCATTATTTCTGAAAAACAATGTCCCAGGATTTGGACTCTCGGCAGCTTTCTGGTAAATAATTATCTGCCTTCCTTGAAGGAGACTCATTACTATTATCAATAATTCCCAATTTGGTGTTTCTATGAAAAAAGCTCAAATTTGGTTAGGTGTCCATCCTAGAACTAATCATTTGTAACTGAAGGGTGTCGGACAGTGTTGGGTCACAAGCGCCCCAGTGGACTAACCAATGTAGCCAGAAAGCCCAGCACGAACAAGAGTGTTGAGAAAGCGTTGAAGCCGCCATAAGCAGCTCACTTTGGGAGGGGATGAGTTTGTAAGACCATCTAATGCTGCATGACAATTTATACAACAGCATAAAACGAGTATGAATAAAGTTCTACCGGGAACATGAAACAGAGTAATTAATTCACGCAGTCTTGAGAAGTCATCTGCAAAGTGCGATGAACAAAGTATTTTTTATTCTGTGGCTTAAAGGATTTGGTGCTCACCTCTTTCCCACCCTTTCTTGTTAATGGCCTCACCTATTATCAAATGGAATTACTTCTACCAATGACATCTAAAGAAAATGTGCACTCACGCATATGACTATTACAAAAATGGCATTGTATAGCTTTTGTGGAAAATAGGACACAAACAAATATGAAATATTTATTAAAATAATGACACACAAAAAAATATATATACATTTTTTTAAGAGATAGTTTAAGAGATAGTCATTTTGCCACCCTCGATAGAGTGCAGTAGTGTCACAGCTCACAGCAACCTCCAGCTCTTGAGCGTAGGCAATTCTCTTACCTCAGCCTCCCAAGTAGCTGGGATTACAGGCACCCACCACAATGCCTGGCTATTTTTTGTTGCATTTTGGCTGGGGCCCGGGTCGAACCTGCCACCCTCGATATATGGGGTCGGCACCCTACTCGCTGAGCCACGGGCACCACCCAAAACATATATACTTTGAAACACTTGGGTGAAATACCTCATACCTATGCAACCTGGGAGATTTGTCTAAGATCCCACTTACATTTTTTGTAGTCACTTTGGGCTTTGAGGATTTTAAAAGACAGTGTGATCAGAATTAATGAGCCCCAGTTGTCAGACCCATTCACAGAATTATGATATGCTTTTATGCGAGACATGAAAATTCCAAACATCCTGTACTTTTACTAAGGTTCTGTCTGGCAAGGGATTATCACGAGACACCTTTATGAGCTGTTTGAAAATATCTTTGCAAAGCTCAGTTCCCCCCAGGATTGATATTGGTAATTCATTCAAAAGCAAACTACCTCTCCGAAATGCATCCCTTTTGTCTGATTAGAGCTTAAAGGCCAAAACAAAAGAAGGTTCTAAATTATCTTTGTTTCAGAAGGACACTTAATTCCGAGTCGGTTTCAAGGGCGTATGAGTCCACACTTCCCCAGCACATTGTTCTGAAAATTCCACGGCGAGGCCGGGTTCTTACCTTGTGAGCATTATAGATTTCTTTTTATGTTAAAATTGGCATTTTTAGAGCTTATTATTTGCTTCCCTCTGGCAGCTGCCACATAGCTGTGAACATCACTGTGTCTGCAGTCACTTCTGACATCCTCCGTAGGAGGCCCGTCAGGAAAGTTTGGTCTCAGACTCTACCTTAATGCAGACTTCACAATCAGAAGAATCCTACACTTGAATAAAACATTAAAAATATTCTTGGCAGCCTGAAGACTGACAAGGAGACAGGGGTAAACTCTGAGCTGTCTGCGGCATCCTGAGAGGATCGCGATGAGAGCCCTGGGTACAGGTTTAGCTGCAGACGTGGTCAAATCATTGTGCAAGTAATTTATGAAAATACATAATTAGTAACGGCCAACATGGTACATGTATTTAAAATAAGGCCTAGATGAAAATTGCAAGAGGAGTTCAAGCCTATTAGGATTCTTTCAAAAAGAATCATAGAAGGAAAAAGAATTCCAGCAAGTTTTTCCTTGCTCTTTGGGGTACTATAAATCGTATGATTCCTCACGTTAAATAAGTGCCTTTCTATGATGTTTTATCCTGAAAGAGTTTCCGAGGAAGCCGTAAGAAGAAAAGAAAATATATGTAAGATTTTTTTTTTTATTAAATCGTAGCTGTGCACATCAGTGCAATCAAGGGGTACAATGTGCTGGTTTTATATACAATTTGAAATATTTTCATCAAGCTGTTTAACGTAGCCTTCATGGCATTTTCTTAGTTATTGTATGAAGACATTTGTATTCTGCATTTAGTAAGGTTCACCTGTTCCCTTCTAAGATGCATCGTAGGTGTGGCCCCACCACTTGCCTTCCCTCCACCCATCCTCCCCCCTCCCCTCCCTTGCCCCTTTCCCCATATTCTTGTGCTATAATTGGGTTATAGCCTTCATATGAAAGCTATAAATTAATTTCATAGTAGGGCTGAATACATTGGATACTTTTTCTTCCATTCTTGAGATTCTTTGCTAAGAAGAATATGTTCCCGCTCCATCCATAAGAGGTAAAGTCTCCATCTTTCTTTAAGGCTGAATAATATTCTATGGTCTACATTTACCACAATTTATTAATCCATTCATGGGACTTCTCTAAAGAAGAAGGCGCACGGCCTACAGACACCTGAAAAAATGCTCAGCATCCTTAATCATCAGAGAAATGCAAATCAAAACTACTTTGAGATATCACCTAACTCCAGTAAGATTAGCCCACATAACAAAATCCCCAAACCAGAGATGTTGTGGATGTGGAGAAAGGGGAACACTTCTACACTGCTGGTGGGAATGCACACTGATATGTTCTTTTTGGAAGGATGTTTGGAGAATACTTAGAGATCTAAAAATAGACCTGTCATTCGATCCTATAATTCCTTTACTAGGTATGTACCCAGAAGACCAAAAATCACATTATAACAAAGACATCTGTACCAGAATGTTTATTGCAGCCCAATTCATAATTGCTAAGTCATGTATGTAAGATTTTAAACTGACAGTGAGGAAAGTGAATCATGGCAAGTACTGAGCAGAATAGAAATCAACCCTGCACTGGGTTGATTTGGGAGAATGTGAAAAAATGCACGCGCTCACCTAGGTTCTAAGGCGTACATTGACCAAATGGATTTATTTTTACATTCTTTATTTCAGTAGATTTAGCCAGGTTTCCAGTGGGCTCGTCTCGGGAATGGGGTAATTCCTCATCTCTCTGCCACCTCCCCAGCTCCCACCTTTGGCTTCTCCAAGGTCTATTATCTCACCTCGTATAACCATGAACACAAAGCTTAGCTTGTAACTGTGAGGGAGAACATTCAGCATTTGATTTTCTGTTCCGGGCTTACTTGACTTAAGATGATGTCCTACAATTTCATCCAAAATGCTGCAAAAGGCATCATTTTATTCTTTCTAGCGATTGAGCAGTATTTTGTGTTGTGTGTGTAGGTTTGAGGATTAATGGACAATTAAATTGATTCTCTGTCTTTGTTGTACAAAATTTTGCTGCAATAAACTGATGATTGCAGATATCTTTTTTGATGTAATTACTTATTTTCCATTGAGTAGGTACCCAGTAGTGGGATTGCTGGATTTGTATTTTATTTTATTTTTTTTAGACACAGAGTCTCACTTTATCGCCCTTAGTAGAGTGCTGTGGTGTCATAGCTCACAGCAACCTCCAGCACTTGGGCTTAGGCGATTCTCTTGCCTCAGCCTCCTGAGTAGCAGGGACTACAGGTGCCCGCCACAACACCTGGCTATTTTTTTGTTGCAGTTTGGTCGGGGCTAGGTTTGAACCTGCCACCCTCAGTATATGGGGCTGGTGCCCTACTTACTGAGCCACAGGTGACACCTGGGATTGCTGGATTGAGTGATAGATTTACTCTTTTTTTTCTTTATTAAATTCCTTTAATATTAAATGATAGGAACTGATAAAATAATCTCTGTCCCATGCACATCAGCATGGTACATTATTTATTTTTTTATTAAGTCATATTTACATAGATCATGAATACATTTATGCCTTTGTGAGATTCACTGTGTTGATTTTTTGTACAAATTGGAGTGCTTACATCCTACTAATTAACATAGCTTTCACCTCATTTACTTAATCACAGTGCTAAGACATTTGTGTTCAATACTTGATAGATTTGACTTGTACCCTTGCAATATGCTCCATAGGTGTGGTCCCACCATTAACCCTCCCTCTATCGAACCACCACCTTCCCATCCCATCTCCCTCCCCTTCCCTATTTATAATCACTCACACTTTCATATGAGAGATGAATCACAACTATAGCCCAGGATAGATTTACTGTTACTTGTTTGCAAAATCTCCATGACGTTTTCCATAGAGGTTGTACTAATTTACATTCCCAAAAAAAGTGATACATGTACAATTATTAGAATCAAGTAGTGGGGATTATACAACAGGTTAAATAAAGTGCCTCCTTGACACATTTATAAATACCCAGAGCACCAATCAGGGTACGTGGAACTATTATCTGGGATTCTTCACTTCAAAGTGTTTATAATTGATTACCAAAAACCTAATCATTGATGTTGATTCTGTTTAGGGAAATACTATGTAAGAAGTTGGCTACATGGTCTCATAGAAAAGGATGAGTCAACCACCCCAAGATTTCCTTGTGCTTATAAAAAAAGTATCAAAAGACAAATGACTTTTGACTGATTATAATTTGCCAAGAACTTTCCTCTATGTAGAGAAGGCACTGATCCATTTATTCAAATATTTTGGTCTGAACAGTTGATTTTCTCATTGAAAATTCTGGACTGTAACTTTACCATATTGTATTTGATGCAAATTTGGGAAATGTGATTCCTCCCTGAGAATCATTAACACTTCCAATTTTTGAAAAGAAAGAAGAGAAAAAAAAATGTTTCTGCCTTTAGAAGCTTCCAGTCGAATTCCTGGAAATTGGTTAAATTCATTGAGATATCTTTTTATGATAAGAGGCCCATTGCCAGCCAGCCAGTCGAATAAGTCAGTTCACTTAATTTCATGAGCTAAACTAAATCTATTTGTTCATTTAGAATATTAAGCTATTTTAGTTAGTACTTAAGGCTTAGAAATTAGGAGTGAGAGCTCCAATTCTCTTTCTCAATAATCTTTCCAATAAGGGATGCTACCAGATAAAAACAAGCCTCTGTACCAGAAAACAGACAAAAAATTGAAAGTCATGCGATTTAGTTTTTGTGAGCTCAGCAAAGAAGCAGACACCCCTAGGCACTTTGCATGATTGATTCAGGGCACATGCCATGATATTTTAGCAGCAGAAGTCAGCTAACCTTTAGCAGGAATCTCATTACAGAATGCTCGATTATGTAGCAAAATACCAGAATGAGATACGCATCCTATACCTTCAGCGCTATTGCAAGGGGTATAGATTATTGTATTTTTGTTCATGGAGAGCAGGAGCTGGTGATGGTTATTTACAGTTAATCAGCATATCTACAACAGTAGAGTCAAAGCACTTCTTTGATTTCTTAGGCAGATGCCATTCGTCTCTTGCAATTGGGACACTATTATTGATAATCATTTTGGAAAGAAGTTAAATTATCGTAAGTTTTGTTTAAAATTTTATGTCCGCAGACTTGTATATATATATGCAGGATTCACTAAGAAATTAGAATCCAATAAATTTATCGTGTAGGTTCAGTGAGTTTGGAAAGACCACTTCGTGCGTTAGCACTGATCAAATTTATGTGTGTCCCCTGAGGACACGTAAAGGAAGCGTCTGAGGAGTGGCTGGTGTCCCTTCCGGCTCTGTGTTTCCTTTCACACCAGTGGACCGTCCAAGCATGAACAGCACATCTCACAAGGCTGTCACTGTCACCAGTGTCAATGAGGGTGTGTCACTGAGAGATGCGCCACAATTGATCCCTAGGAAAATGGCTTAGAAGATAGTGGCACCTGTGTGAGCCGTTGGGCCCAGCTGGGCAGAAATACAATGTCATCTACAGTGAGCAAGAAGTTGTGGAAGTCGATATCACTGGGATCTCCACACGGCTAGTTGCATCAATGTCAGCCCCGGGTGGAAATCGTGACCTGATTTGGATCTTTGCTGTTTCTGCTTAGCAAATCAGAAAAGAACGCAGTGAATTATGCATACGCCAAATACCAACCTCTGGCCAGGGTAGATGTGTTGATGCAATACACCCTTTTCTTGCTTTTAAGGATATGCTTTGTTTTAAGGCTCCTGCAGCCAAACCTAGGAGTCTGAATAGGTTCCTTGGTAAGGGCTCCTGTTTTCCTGTTCCAGCTGAAGGCTGCTGAAGAGTGGTTTAGAGGTCCCCACCTTTTCAGTACCTGGGACCATTTTTAAGGAAGATAATTTTTCCATTGACCAGGATGGAGGGAGGGCTGGTTTCAGGACGATTCAAGTACATTCCATTTATTGTGGAATTTATTACTATTATTATGACTTTGTAATATGTAATGAAGTGATTTTATAACTCACCATGATGCAGAATCAGTGGGAGGCCAAAACTTGTTTTCCTGTAACTAGACGGTCCCACCAGTGCGTGATGAGATACAAGCTTTGCCCCCTTGCCCGCAGCTCACCAGAGGCTGTGTGGCCGGTTTCCCAACAGGCCACAGACCAGGACTGCTCTGCAGCTGGGGCCTGGGGACCACAGGTCTAGGGCAGGGTCATCCTCTTCACTTTCATTGCCAAGCACCACAGAGAAACTTGTTGTGTATTTTACTAGGAGGAAGAAAAAAGTTTATAAGTAAGGACTGGTGGGAAGGAGAACAGTTTTTCTTCTTCCACGATTCATTTCCCCTAATTTGTGGAAACTTCTTTAGTCATTACTAATCAATTAGAATCTTTCATAATAGGCATTTGAACCTTGGAAACTTCTCATTAGAAACTTCAGCTTCTCTCATTTAAGATCTTGTCAGTTGTCGTTTCGTGATATTTTTTCTCTCTGTATGTTGATCCCCCAAATTGTGTTTCTACTCAGTTCTGGAAGCTTCTACTGCCCCAATCTCCAGAGTCTGGAGTATTCAAAGCAAAAGAAAACAGACACAGGTGACTCTTTCCCCAGTCCCAGCCCCTGTCCTCTCCCATCACCCTCTAACTCCCACCAACCTTCCAGCAATAAATAAGATGAAGAGAAACAAGGAATTCTGCATCAGAAATGCTCAGATAACATCTGGCCATTTTTGTAGTGTTCATTTCTGTGTCTACTAAGGAAACGCCCTGAGTAGTGTAGATTAAAGTAAGTAGAGCACATTTATATTGAATTCTGCATAAAGAAACATTCCAAAGGCAAGCAAAATAACACGATTTTCTGTTTTAAATTTTAAGTGCATAATATGCACTAATATAAAGATCTCCAAGAAGTATTACCAGTGTTTTGTTTTGTTTTTTTAAAGAAAAAAAAAATCAGCAAACATTATGTTCTGGAATTCCCATCCCAGATCTTTTTCCTTTTTTTAAGATCTTTTCTTTATTATTATTATTATTATTATTATTATTATTATTATTATTATTTTTGGTTGCAGTGTTTGACCAAGGCTGGGCTTGAACCGACCACCTCCAGTATATGAGGCAGTGCCCTACTCCTTGAGCCACAGGCGCCACCCCCCATCCTGGGTCTTGAGAGGACTGGTAACTGGTACTTCTTATCTCTTTAGTTCCAGGCTCCATGCTCATGAAAGCCCAAGCCCCATGGAGACACCACGTGGAGCACGAGCCAACCCTGCACGTGAGAGGCGAGTCATGTGTCCGCCATCCGCCTGTGAGGGAGGCGTCTGGATGGCCCGGCCCCGTAGAGCTCCCGCGTGAGGCTGGTTCAGTTCACTTCACTTACAGAGCAAGGGTCACCAGGCCAATCCCAAACAGCCTAAAATCATAGGGGATAAACAAGTGGTCTTGTTTTAAGTGTTTATGTTCTGAGGTGGATATCAGCCACAGATAACTAAGCAATGTGTATCTTTCTTTAAATAAGGGTATCAAATAATTCACATCAATATGTACGTGTGCATATGCACATGTATTCTTTTAGGATTAACCTTATTTTTTTTTTAATTTTTTTTAGAATTAACCTTATTTTTAATGCTCATTTTGAATATCTTGCTGGCAACATAATTAAGAAACATGACTGTCCATGTGAAGTCAGCATGATTACTCCCAGCAGGACAAAAAGTAATTTTTTAGGCCACAATTTTGTTTTCAATACCCATGTAATACCATAGTGTATGCTAAAATGTACCTGTATGCACTTAGTTATTTCTTAGCTTTTAAATATAGTCGGAACTGGGAACATGTCAAAAGGATGTTAAATCACATACTGTAGTTGTGACATTATATTTTTAGACATTAATGGGTACTCCCACCTCTGATATTCTATGTTTTCTTAATTCTTTTCATAATTAAGAAGTCTTAGCAATCAAATTCATTTCTCCCACGTGAAATAGAAAAGTGAAAATCATGACCTTTGAGATTTAAATCTCAAGGTGGAGACATAAGGTGAGGTATTGAGAATATTACTTGATAAATGAAAAAAAAGAAGAGAAATAAAGAGGAAAAAAAGGAAGGGAGAGGAGAGAAGAGGAGAAGAAACAGTGGTATGTGTACCAGGGATGGGGGCCTGTTCTCGGAGCCTCCAAGGCCAAATCCAGAGTAGGGGAAAAGAGAGATTTGAGGGTGAAAAATGACAGACTTGTACTCCCAATCCTAAGTGGGGAATCTGCGATGTTGACAAAGTTCCAGAGATATATTTTCCCCAACTAGTAGGAAACGCTAAAGGGAAAGGAATTAAATGAGTCCAATGTATTCTGAAAGTCCGTGGTTGTTAGGTGGGGAAATTTGTCAGACCTCCAAGGTTATTGATGATGTCTGGAAATGTTTTGATTATAAAGATTTATGGGAGTAGGGGATCTACTGGGTACAGTTAGACAAAAAATAAATAATTATCTCTCCCAAAATGTCAATAGTGTCAACATTGACACTCTCAAGAAATCTTTCCATTGCTTCTTCATCCTCTAGTATGATGTAAATAACAATGAACTTCAGTATGTCACCAGCAAATCTAACATAAAGGTATCAAAGAGCCTTAAACAATCTCATTCTTTCAGCCTCCAAGTGAATTGGGAGCAATTTTTTTTTATTTCTTTTTGTTTGTCTAAAAAAATAAGAAAACATTGAAAGAAAGCCAAATCTGAAAAGATTTCTAAACACAGAAAGTTTAGCCTCATATTGTGTTAAACAGCACTTGAGGACCAGATGAAGTGATGCTTAACAAGGACAATATGGCGGCATAGAAGGTCGGAGGTCAGGCACCCTCCTTTCCTCAACTGACTGGTACATTACGTAAAGCTTTCAGATTTACCTGTGGCCTAAAAATAGGTTTGGGAGAAATTTTTTCTTGAACTCAACCTTTCAAGCCCCAACCCAAAACTGACAGCTTAACTTTAAGTTTAAGTTCAATGTTAGAAAAACTAAATTGAATTTCTAGCATCTCTGAATTTGTAGAACGTGCATTCTATCTTCTCCTCAATTGTCATCTTTAGAGTTAAAGGGAGAATTATCAGCTGTACCAACCTGTGTACATCGTTCATCTTTTTGAAAGTAGAATCAGAGATATTGATGATCAAACAAAATTGGGATATTATGGACTACAAAAATCACTCCATGCTTAAAAATGCCTTAAATATGAAAATAGAAATATATACTGTTAATTAATGGCATGTGGCATTTTTTTAAAAGTATTTGTGATTTTCTCTCTTAATTTCACAAACATTTTTATATACTTTTCTTCTGTTGGAAATTGTTTATTTGCTACGTTATATGTGAAATGGGAAAAAAAGGGTGTGAACAGAATTGCTTAAAACGAGGACAAATTTCATGAGAGTCCATACATTTCTACCAGAAAGCATATGTAAAGATCATAATTCTATATGACATCAGCATGTTGTACCCCATAAATGCATTAATGCATACATGAAAAATAAAGATCTGTGACCTTCTTCATTAAATTGAGGAGAGAAATCTCAGTGTCTGAAAATTATAGTTTCCAGGTGAAATAAAAAATGGAAATCAAATCAGAAAAGGGACAGAAAATTTTGGAATGGAGAAGAACCAAAAAAATTACTTTTGAAAAGTACATATAAGTGTATGTGTATAAGGTCAGGGAAGATTTTCACAGTTCAAATTTCCCTGATCAAGATACTGTGAGTAACAGTAAGGCTTAGGTGTGGCTGTGTGTATGAGGCTCCTGAAATAAAGGGAATGTATGGTAGAGAAGGGAAGGCCAAGGAGTGTCAACTGTGAATATGTCCATAGCCCACAAAGTTACGGTTCATTGTGACCGCTTTATTCTATTTCCATGAAGTAAAGACGTACGATACAATTTTATCTTAAAGTTTTATAATAGAAAAAGAATTGTTTTGTTGAATTGAGTTATTTTACTTTTCTTTCCAAGAAGGAAAATCGTCTTAATACAAACTTGTGTTCTTTTCTCTTTATGGCTATAATTTAAAAATGATTCTAGAAAGTAAATGAGTCAGAAGAAGTAAAGGAAGACAGAGGGGAAGAGAAAAGGAGGGAACGAAGGAGGCAGAGGGGGAGAAAAAGAGAGAGAGAAGGAGCAGGATAGGAGCAGGAAGAAATGGCGGAGGAGTGACCTATCCATGAACTCCAGCCGGTATCTCTTCTCAGGAACCCAGACCAGGCTCTGCTAAAGAGTCATCATAATCCTTCCTTCTGAGCCTGAGCACAGCAGCTGTGATTTCCTCTCAAGATGATATTCCAGGAATTCATGACCAACCTTCTGAAAGTGCCAAATGAGGTAATACTTATTTTCTAGTTTTGTTATAAAATGGCCAATTCAGTTTCCTCTATAGCAGTGATTCTCAACCTTCCCAATGCCATGGCCCTTTAATACAGTTCCTGTGGGTCATGACCCACAGGTTGAGAACCGTTGCTCTAGAGGAATTATGAAGCAGAAACTGATACGTAACTATAATTATTAACACACTAGTTCATATTTTCTTCCCCCTGTGTTGTCAACGTGTATGAATTCTTTCACACATTTAACAAAGGCATATTGAAATGCATTGTGTTCTATGCTTAATGTACAAAGAATAAGATTGTTCTGGTCATTGAGAAGTTTAAAAAACAATGGAAATAAGAGAGTGGTGGTAAGAACGAGGGGGAGAGATTGAAGAGGCATGAGAATGGGGGATGGAAGAATGGCTGGGAACAAAGAAAGATGGGTTGGAAAAGAGAAGGTTACGCTTGAGTTGGGCTGGATTTTCATAAGTTGTAAAATGCAGCCATGTGCAGAGACAAGGAGAGAGAACGAAGGAAGGAACCAAGCCAGGGAAAGGTACTGCAATTTCAACAGAAGTGGGAGGTTTTCTGGTTGCTACTACTTTTCACTGCCATGCGTCCAATTCCTTGATTAGTGCTTGGCACACAGTAGGTGTGCTGTAATTTCTTGACTGAAAGTCTACCGTCTAGTATTCTGGGTTTCTGAAATAGTTTTGAGGTTCAAGGGCGACAGGAATATAAAAGTAGGCTTTTCTCTGTTCACATAGCTTTCCACAATGAATTTAACACTCTTTTGCATTGGCAAACGTTTCAATAGGTGTGAATGTTAAATGGCTGTGGTTATGCACAACTTTCACTATTGTTTGGTAGTGTTGTCAAGCTACAGGAGGGAGAAGGAATTTACTTTGCTGGAGGCCTGGCTTAGTTCCCTCTGCAATTAGCTGGTGCTGGGCAGTGGAGCATATTTTTAAAGCTATCTCTTAAGCTATTTTTCAGTGTTCTCCAGGACTGAGCAATTCCCGAGAGAGCTGTGAAAGCATCGCCTGAGGCAGCTTCACATGTTGGAGCTCATAACTGTGCTAATGTGACTGGAGCTGCACAGTGTGAATCTGTGCTTGGACAGGTCTGCACAATTTTACATCTCCTGCAACATTGCTCTTCCATCCAGGAGTAAGAACAGGGGCTGGGTGCTGAGAGCTATCCCAGAGGGTGGCTGTTGGCCATACAGAAAGTCATGTGCAGACAGCCCTCAGAATGGGAAAAGATATTTGCAGGGTATGCCTCCAACAAAGGTGTAATAACCAGAATCCACAGAGAACTCAAATGTATTAGCAAGAAAAGAACAAGTGACCCAATCCATTTTAGTTTCAAGACATCCCTGTGGTTTCTAGAAAATTTCCTATTGCTTAAGCAGTACAAATGGGATTTTATCCTTCTCAATAAACCATCCTGACCAAGACACGCATTCCAACCTCATATATAATGAACTTGACATTGTAATCCAGAGGAAACCCACCCAAACTCAGACTGGTCCTTCTCCCAACCTTCCCCAGTCATAGCCTGGTGCCCATACTGTGAAATCCTTGATGAGTCTCTCCCTGCAATTTACTATTCTCACAGAATATAGAAAATAGAAGGAAGAAAGTTGTATTAGTGTTGAAAGAAATCTTGCAGAGAATTTAGAGATGAAGCCTCTCATATTACAGAGAAAGGAACTGAGTGCAAGGAAGGGATGGGACTTGCCCAAGATTGTATGTTATTAATAGTTAGCCATGAACCTGGGATAAAGAATCAGATCTGACTGTTACTTTGGCTCCTTCCTGACATTCAGTCTGCCAGAGGTACCTTGGAGAAAGACAGCAGGTGATTGAGCAATCAAATATATATTTTACATTTACATTGCTTTTTCTGCACCTCTGTTTGTTCTCCTGGGAGTCAGAATCTATAGGGAAATCTTTACTGCCAGCAGTGATGGACAGATTTAGTTATTGTCCTGTTGCAGGGAGCAGTGAGAATGGAGAGGAATAGATGAGTTTCATGTTAGGGGTCAAATTAAGTTTGTAAAAGCCCAGCATGCTCTTGAAAACCCTAGCAACCCAGCCTGGTATAAACATGTTTAAACACTGAAATCACTTGTGGGCCTTCTCGGTGGGGGAAGGCAATTGATATGATGTCACGTTGAGGCCACTTTTACTTCCATGACTCTGATTATACTGCACCAAAAAGGCAGATGTTTCCTTTCAACTTTTTATTCTGGAACATTTTAAACACCTATATTAATAAAAATGGTCAAATAGTGTAATGGATCCCCAGATGAGAATTTTTACAATCCTTTATTGATTTATAATTGATGCATAGTAACTTGCAAATTTTTAAAGTGTACAAATTGAAAAGTTTGACACACACACAGAGTTGTTAAACCAACACAACATGGTAAGAAACATATTTGTTACCTTTCCTCTCAACTTTTCTCATACTCCTTTGTAATCTCTCCCTCTGGCAACTCTACGGTCTCACCTCCTTTCCTTCCCCCCACTTCTCCTTTTCTGCCATCTGCCTTCTGTCACTATAAATTAGCTTACATTTTAAAAGATTATATAACTGGAATCCTACTGTAGTACTCTTTTTAATGTCTGATTTCTTTCACCCAGAAAAATTACTTTGAGGTTCATCCAAAGGTTCATCCATGAGGTTGTTTCATATGTCAAGGGTTCATTTCTTTTTTTACTGATGAGTTATTGAGTTGTTTACTTACTATTTACCTTTTATAATTTGTTAGTATATTTGAATTCAAGTTCTTTATCAGATATATGCCTTGTAAATATTTCCCTCAGTCTGTGGCTTATGGTTTTATTATCTTAATTATGTCTTTTGAAGAGTAAACAATTTTAATTTTAATGAAGTGTATCAATTTTTCATTTTGGTATGGGTATGCCAAAGGTCGTTTATCCATTCACATATTGATGAACAATTGGCTTTGTTTCCAGGTTTTGCTATTGCAAATAAAGCTGCTATGAACATTTGAGTACAAGTCTTTGTGGAGAAACATACTTTCTTTTCTCTTAAGTAAATACTAAAATAGAATGACTGGATCATATGTTAGTTGTATGTGTAACTTTTCGATAAACTGTCAAACTATCTTCCAAGGTTGTATCATTTTACATTTATTACAGAACTAGTGTTCTACTTCCTCCATATCCTCATCAACATTTAATGTGGTCAGATTTAAACATTTTAGACATTCTAATAGATATTTACTATTATTTAATTGTGATTTTATTTTCAATTTTATAAGACTATGTTGAGCATCTTTTCATGCACTTATCTGATGTCTATATATCTTCTTTGGTGAACCATATATTCAAATATTTTGTTAATTTTAAAAAATTGGGTTGTTTCCTTATTGTTTGCCTTTTATAGTTTGTTAGTATATTTGGATCTAAGTTCTTTATTAGACATACACTTTGCAAATATTTCTTTCAGTCCGTTTTTATGGTTTTATTATCATAATTACGTCTTTTGATGAGTAAACATTTTTAATTTTAGCAAAGTTTAATTTATCAATTATTTATTTTATGGATCATACTTTGGTATCATATCTAAGATATCTTTGCCTCAAGACCATAAAGTATTATTTTATAATTTGCAGTATGTTGGGTTTTACATTTAAGTCTATAATCCATTTGAATTAATTTTTTGTATATGGTGCAAGGTATGGATTAAATTTTATTTTCCTTGCATATCCAATACTTTTAACCCTATTCATTTTAAGGACTATCCTTTTATCCAGTGAATTATGTTGAGCATAAAAAGCCTTTGTACTTTGCAAAATGATCCTGTAAGAGTCAAGAAGAAGACAGCATTTGATCTGGACCTTAAAGGATAAATAGGATTATAACGTTTGGGAGAAAGGAAAGTCAATGGCTGGGAGATTAGAGAGTGCAGGACTCATAGGGCAACAGTGGCACAGAACTCTATTAATGAGACCCTTAAATTCAAACCTGGTTCTAAGGAAAATCTTTCTACAATGCTTCTTTTGCTATGCTGTAGTTTAAAACTCTCCATTGGCTTTCTATTGCTTGGTGCATACCAGTCCTTTCTTGATCTCACCTGTTTTGTATTTTTTAGACTCATCTTTTGCCAGATCCCCAACCCTAATTGCCCCAATGTAAGATCCAGATAAACCAAATGGCTTATTGTTTTCTGTGGGAACCATGCACTTGGCTTTAAGACTTACCATACACCCTTCTTCCTCTGCCTGGAACCTCCTTCTTGTTTTTCTCCCCCAACTTCACTTTTTTTTTTTTTTTTAGCATTATTACAGTCTTCTTTTTAAAAAAAATTTTTTTTAAATTTTTACATATACATGTGTTTATTAGGTTTCTACTTTTTGTCTTCACAGAATTTAAAAAGGCTTAAAATTTAATAACAATAACAATGTTTAAGATAAGGACTAGAAACAAAAACCTCATAAACAATGAATGAAGATAAATACATTCCAAAAAGAAATCAGATGATTACTGCATCAAAATATTAAGCAATATTAATAATAATAATGCAAAGAAAGTAATATTCATATTTTCAAATAAGAGTATGTCTATTATAGAATGCTTTGACTCTGAGGCTCAGCATGGAGTCATCAGTTAACTTCTTATTTTTTTTCCAAAGTCTCAAAAAATAGACAACTAATATTTATAAATAAAAGTAAAAGATAATTTCAAAACTAGATCATGCCAAATCTTATTTGGCAAGCTATTTTGGACGTCTGTTGGGATGTGGCTTTTGAGAAGTTTTCTCATATCTAACTCTATATACCCATAAGACATGTTGCTAACCAAGGCTGGCATAATTTGTAGGGCCCAGAGCAAAATAAAAATTGGGCACTTGTTCAAAAAGTAGAGAAAAAAAGTCTGTTTAAGGTGCTGCAATATAAAGCTTTCTCTCACAGTCTGATTCTTGACTTGTCTATTTGTTTCCTATTTATTTTCTATTTAATGTTATCCTAAGTGAAGAAAAATTCAAAACAAATACTTAGTTATTATACATTTTACCATTCATCTCTCTGTTGTACAGTGTCACTTTAACACATTTATCTCCTAGGTAGAATCAATAAAATTATGGAATTTATGTTTCATAGCTTCTACATGTTTTTCCTATTCAGTGGAAAATATGTACAAAACTAACTTAACATTTCTTATTTCAATTATTGATAAAGACATAATTCACTAATACTCTCTCCTTCACCTTTCTGATGACTAAAATAGGGGTAAAATGAAAAGAAAACATAGGTTTCTCTGTATTTTCCTTACCTTCTACCAGTATGTCATCATTTTCAGCATATGTGGTTGGATAATACAGGGAAGTAATACAAATAAAAAAAGAACATTATAGTGTTTCTTGATTATCTGTGTTTGTTAGAATACCACTGCCTTGAAAAAAAACAGAGTGATTCTGCCAGGGTCTGATCTGGGAGAGACACCTCCCCAACTCTGAGGACAGTCATAGGCAACAGTGAAAAATAATCATGAGGCGGAATCAACAGAAAAACTCTGGCAATATGAAAAACCAGAGTAGGTCAACTCCCCCAAGGAATGACAAGGTAGATGAAGCACAAGATCCCTTGCATAAGCAAATGGCTGAGATGTCAGAAGTTGAATTCAGAGTCTGGATAGCAACTAGGATCAG
>CAUYRH010058605.1:0-12711 GCA_963574655.1 Perodicticus potto
ACAAATACCATATGATTCTCTCAATTGATGCAGAAAAAGCTTTTGACAATATCCGGCATCCTTTCATGATCAGAACACTTAAGACAATAGGTATAGAAGGGACATTTCTTAAACTGATAGAGGCCATGTACAGCAAATATACAGTTAATATTATATTGAATGGAGTAAAATTGAAAATATTTCCACTCAGATAAGGAACTAGGCAAGGTTGCCCACTGTCTCCACTGCTTTTTAACATTGTATTGGAAGTCTTACCCATTGCAATTAGGCAAGAGATGTGATCAAGGGTATCTATATAGGATCAGAGGAGATCAAATTTTCACTCCTCATAGATGATATGATTGTGTACCTGGAAAACCCCAGGGACTCAACTATAAAACTTTTAGAAGTGATCAAGGAATACAGCAGTGTCTCAGGATACAAAATCAATACTCACAAATCAGTAGCATTTATATATACCAACAATAGCCAAGCTGAAAAAGCATCAAGGACTCTATTCCCTTTATAGTCATGCCAAAGAAGATGAAATATCTGGGAGTGTACCTAACAAAGAAAGTGAAAGATCTCTATAAAGACAACTATGAAACTCTGAGAAAAGACATAGCAGAAGACGTTAATAAATAGAAAAACATACCACGTTCATAGATGAGAAGAATCAACATTGTTAAAATGTCCATACTACACAAAGCAATCTACAGATTTAATGCAATCCCTATTAAAGCCCCTCAGTCATACTTTAAGGATCTGGAAAAATTAGTACTTCATTTTATATGGAAACAGAAAAAAGCTCAAATAGCCAGGACATTACTCACAAATAAAAACAAATTTGGGGAATGATGCTACCAGACTTCAGGCTATACTCTAAAGCTATAGTGATCAAAACAGCATGGTACTGGCACAAAAATTGAGAGGTAGATGTATGGAACAGAATTGAGAACCAAGAGCTGAACCCAGACACTTATCATCATTTGATCTTTGATAAGTCCATCAAAAATATAAATTGGGGGAGGGTGGCACCTATGGCTCATCGAGTAGGGCGCCAGCCCCATATACTGAAGGTGGCGGGTTCAAACCCAGCCTTAGCCGAAATGCAAAAACAAAAAAATAGTCGGGCACTGTGGTGGGTGCCTGTAGTCCCAGCTACTCTGGAGGCTGAGGCAAGAGAATCACCTAAGCCCTGGAGTTAGAGGTTGCTGTGAGCTGTGTGACACCATGACACTCAACTGAGGGTGATAAAGTGAGACTCTGTCTCTACAAAAAAAAAAAAAAATTATATATATATATATATGTGTATATATATATATATATGGGGAAAGATTCCCTATTTAACAAATGGTGTTGGATGAATTGGCTGGTGACTTGTAGAAGACTAAAACCAGACCTACACCTTTCACCTCTAACAAAAATTGACTCCCACTGGATAAAAGACTTAAACTTAAGACATGAAACTGTAAGATTCTTGGAGAGAGTGCAGGGGAAACACTTGTTTCTTAAATTTTCTGAATGATTCTTTTGTTTTCAATTTCATTTACTTCTGATTTAATTTTGGTCATTTTTTTCTTCTGCTAGATTTGGGATTGGATTACTATTTCTTTTATATTTATTTAAGATCCTTTGTTAGGTTATTGAAGTGCTCCCTTTCTTTTTTTTCTGATGTAGGCATATAATGCCATAAATTTCCCTCTTAGGCCTTGCTTGTGGACTCCTTGTTGTTATGTTCAAGGAATAAAATAATTTCTAGCTTTGTCTCCTTGACCCAATGTCATTCAGCATAAGGTTGTTTAGTTTCCATACCTTTGTGTGAGGATAAAAGTTTTCATTAGGGTTGAGTTCTACATTTATTTCCTTGTGGTATGAAAAGATATAAGGTATAATTTTAATTCTTTTAATTTTGTTAAGCTTTTATTTGTGTCCTAGGATATGATCTATTTTACAGTATGTTCCATGGACTAATCAGAAGAATGTATATTCCTTATTTTTGTGATGGTGTATTCCCTATATATTGATTAAGCTCAGTTATTCCAGGGTCACATTTAAGTCCCTTGTATCTTTGTTTAGTTTTTGTTTAGAAGATCTGTTCAATTCTGTAAGAGGGGTGTTAAAGTCCCCAGTATTATGGTGTTATAGGATATCATATTGCTCAGACCAGTTAAGGTCTATTTCATAAATCTGGAACCATTTAGGTTGGGTACATAAATAATTAAAATTGAAATTTCCTCTTGTTGCATTGTTCCCTTGACCAATATGAAGTTTCCATCTTTATCTTTCTTTACTTTTGTTGCTTTAAATGCACTTGTACCTGAAAATAAGAATGAAACCCCTCCTTCTTCTGATTTTCATTTCCTGAGTCTTGTTTTATCTTTAGAAGTTAGATATGTTTCCTACAACATGTAGTTGGTGTTCAGTTTTTATCCAGTCATCCATCTTGTGCCTTTTCAGTGGAAAATCCAAGCCATTTACATTTGTTAAGAGAATCGATATATATGGTGGAGTGCTATTCATCTCATTTTGTGAAAGTCCGATGCTTAGTTTTATCTTTTGTGACATTGTGGAAGCTAGGTTTTGTCCTTTAGTTCCTGGGTGTTTACTTTACTCATTGTCCATTGTGATAGTCAGTGTGGAGAGCAAGTCTGAGTATTTCCTGTAGAGCTGGTCTTGTTGTGGTAAATTTCCTCAGTATTTGCATGTCAACAAAAATTTTATTTCTCCATCAACTTTAAGGCTTAGCTTAGCAGGATACAGAATTCTGGGCTGAAAATTGTTTTGTTTTTGAAGGGTAAAGGTAGATGAATACTCTATTCTGGCTTGAAAACTTTCAGCTGAAAAGTCCAATGTTACCCTGATGGATCTTCCCCTGTAAGTCAATTGATTTACTCTTGGCTGCTTGCAGAATTCTCTTTTGTCTTGACTTTGGACAGGTTCAACACATTGTGTCGTGGAGATGCTCTGTTTGTGTTGAGATGACCCAGGGTTCAATATCCCTCTGAAAGGAGTGTGTTAGAATCTTTGGTGATGTTTGGGAAATTTTCATTCATGATGTCCTCTAGTAGTGTTTTCATTCCCTTGGGTCATTCTTAATCTTCTAAAATACCAATAATTCATATATTTGAACATTTTGTGAAGTCCCATAATTCAATTCTCTAAGTGATTGCTCTGCTGTTTCTCTTTTCTTTGCTATCTCTTTAAATGCCTGGGTTAGCTCAAGAGCCTTATCATCTAGCTCTGAGAGTCTTACTTCTTCATGATCTTCTTCTGTTGTTGATACTTTCTACTTCATCTTTAAGTTCCCTGATTGAATCCTTCAATTCCTTAAGCTCTGCTATATCCTTTCTTAATTCTTCATATCTTTCATTCCTTATTTGGGTCTTTTCTCAATTTCCTTTTGATAATTTTTCACTTTCTATTCAATTCCCTTCAATCTTTCGTATTTTTTAAAAACTAATAAAACATTATAATTGAATTTAATACTTGATTCTGGATTTTCTTTTTTCTATAAATGACATTAGTGAGACAATTGGTAATATTTGAGTGACATCTGCTGATTAAATAATAGTACTATATTAATGTTAATTTCAGATTTTGATTAACCACACTGTGGTTATGTATACTGTAGATGTTCTTATTTCTAGGAAATACAAAGTGAAGTATCTAGGGATAAAGGGGCAGTAGGCCTGCAGCTTACTCTCAAACATCTTTGGGAAAATATATGTATGCATTATTTTAGATAGATAAATACATAAATAGATAAATAAGGACAAATCAAAACTGTTAAAATGTTATCATTTGAGGAATTTTAGTAAAAGGTATACAGGATTTCATATTTTTTGTACATCTTTGCAACTTTTCTATTAGTCTGAAATTATGTAAAAATAAAAAATTTTAAACTCAATGACATGACTTTTTTCAGTGTATTAGGCACAAGAGAAAGAGATTTAGTGAACTTCATATGAAGAGGACTATGCAGATGTTGCAGTATAGATATATAGAGAGAAAGAGGTTGGTTGCAAATATTAAGGAGAAGTTTAGAGACCTGGAGGACAGACTGAGGTCTAATATGTTTCCAATTGGAATTTCATAAAGAAATAATAGAGAAACTAGGGAAGAGGTAATGTTTGAAGAGACAATAGCTGAGAATTTATCTAAACTAATAACCACAAACACTCAGATTAAAGAATATTAATTTCAAGCATAACAACTAAAAAGGAATTCAAAGAAGAGAAGATTTAGAAAGAAAATATAAGTCACTTATAAAGGAATGATAATTGGACTGAGTGTTGACTTTTAATAGCAGCAACAGTAGCCAGAGGAGAATAAAATAATATTTTCAGTGTGCTAAATAAAAATACCTGGTTTCCTGGAATTCCATACTCATCAAAACTATTATTATTGTTTAAGAACAAGAATAAGATCTTGACACTTTCAGACAAACCAAAACTGAGAGAGTTTATCACCAAGTGATCCTCACTAAGGGCAATTATAAAGAATAAACCTTAGGCAAAAGGATGATCCCAAGTGGAAGGTCTGCGATAGCAAAAACAAAAATGGTGGATAAAGATAATGATAACTACATGGATAAAGGTAAAGCTAAACAAATATTGATTGTACAAGACCAAAATAATGCCTAACATGTTGGAGAAAACAACGGAATATAAAGTCAAACTACCACACAAAACACATTTTCACTGAAGTGTGAGTGGAGTTCTAAGCATTCTAAAATCGTGTACTTTTCAATGAAAGGATAGCTATATTGATTAACTTTATATTTTGTGAAAATTAAGATTAAAAAATACCCAAGATATCCACTAATTGGATGGACAGAGAATATATAACTTCTAGACAAATATAGGGGAAATGAATGACAAAAAATGATTGAAAAGAAAACTAAATACAAAGAAAGCAAAAAGGTGAGGAAAAGGTGTGATATGAGAAATAGAAAATAAGTAAATTGATGGCTGAAATGTAAATAAACTAAAGTTTCCAGGTAAAAGACAAACAGCTATGATGCCACAGCACTCTACTGAGAATAAGAAAGTGAAACTCTAACTAAAAAAAAAAAATAATACTCATATCAAGGCATATCATAATCAAACTGTTGAATAGCAAAGAAAGAGAATCTTAAAAGCAGCAAGAAAAACACAATTCAACACATCAGAGTGATCCTCAAAATGATTAACAACTAAATTCTCCTCTGAAACCACAGACGCCAAAAGGCAGTGGGATGACATAGCCAAAGTGCTAGCAAAAAACAGACTCTCAATTAATCAACAAAAAAAAGCAAGCAAACTCATCTACCACTGGGAAAGAGATATGAACAGAACCTTCTCTGATGAAGACAGATGAATAGCTAACAAACATTTGAAAAACAGTTCATCATTCCTGATCAACAGAGAAAGGCAAAGCAAAGCCATCCTGAGATATCACCTAACCCCAGTGAGAATAGCTCACATCACAAAGTCTCAAAGCTGCAGAGACTATTCCTCTTGTGCCCCTGGTTTGCCAGCATTTTGCTTTTAGCCTCCCATTTGTTAATTCTCAACAGCCTATGGGTTGTTTTCAGTGGTGTGTTCTGCCTCAGGGAATGGCTAACAGTCCCACTCTCTGCAAAAAATTTGTAGCTCAAATTCTCTCCCCTTTCTGACAGCAGTATCCACAGGTCTACTACATTCACTACATGGATGTCATTCTTTTGTCTCATCCTTCCTGAGACATTTTAGATAAAATGCTGAGTCATTTAGCTGGTCATTTCACTCAGTATAATTTGACTGTAGCCCCTAAAAAAATTCAACAGACTTATCCCCTGGATTACTTGGGCATGAAAGTTTTCCAAAGTACTGTGTGCACCCTCAACGCCCCGTGTTGGATACCTCCCATCTGCAGAGTTTGAGTGATTTTCAAAAACTCTTAGGTGACATTAATTGGCTGCACTTCATATCACAACACATGAATTACTTCCTCTACTTGACATTTTACAGGGAGACCCTTCTTCCACTTCCAGGCTTTAAAACGGGCTCAAGTTGCTTGAATAGATTATGCTTCCCCTTTAATGTTTATAGTTTTAGATACTTTCTTGTTTCCTACCTGTGTTTTGGCAGGTTGGCCCTATTGAATGGCTGCATTTGCCATCTTCTCAGCCCTGCATGCTGTCCCCTTATCCGGATTTAGTTGCTCAACTCATCACAGCTGCCCACATCCATGTGCATCAACTGAGTGGGATCAATTCTCATTTTATTATAGTTCTCTATACTGCAACACAAGTGAGTCAATTGTGGCAATTTAATACTGCTTGGCAGCTTGCCTTTGCCAGTTTTACAGGCCAGATTACTTATCATTACCCTGGATCCAAGCTACTTTCATTTTTACACCAGCACCCTTTAATTTTTCCTCACCTTCCTTGGGCTGTCCCACTTCCTCATGCAGACCTTGAATTTACTGATGGTTCCTATTCTGGATATGCTGCCTTAGTTTTAAATAGTCAAACTTTTACATGCTATACGTCTTCCTCTTCTGCCCAAAGAGTTGAACTAGCTGCCACTCATTTGGCTTTTCAAAAGTCTTCCTGTCCCCTTAACCTCTACACTGATAGCAATTGGGTTTTTTGCTGTTTGTAGGTTTTAGAAAAAGCCACAATTGGCCCCTCAATGGACTCAACTCTCCAAACATTCTTGTTACAGGTTCAGCAGACTTTACATGCCTGGTCTGCCCCTTATTATGTTGGTCACCTTCAACTACCTTATTAGTAGCTGGTCATACTGCTTTGCCTGGGTCTTTAGCTGAAGGCAATGCCATTGCTGATTCTCTCTCGTGTGGGCTTGGTTATGTTGTCTATGACTGATAAGGCTCAGGCTTCTCATGCCATTCGCCATCAAAATGCACATACCCTTCATCTGCAGTTTTGTATTTCATGAGAAGCAGCCTGACAGAATGAGAAGCAATGTTCTTATTGCTTACCTAATGTTCCAGTACCCCATTATGGGGTTAATTCTTGGGGCCACTTGCCTGGGCAGTTGTGGCAGATGGATGTTACACATTTTTCTTCTTTTGGTAATCTTGCTTATCTGAATGTTTGTATAGATACCTATTCTGGGTTTCTTGTGGCTTCTGCCCATTCTGAAGAAGCTATCAAGAATATTAAAGCACACCTTTTACATTGTTTTTCTGTTCTTGGAGTTCCCAAGGTTATCAAAACAAACAATGCCCTGGCCTACACACCCAAAGTCCTGGCTTCTTTTATGGCACAGTTTTCTATCTACCATTTTTGTGGCATTCCTTACAATCTTCAGAGCCAAGGCATTGTAGAACAGGCTCATGTATGCTTGAAGCTCCAATTGGAAAAAATTAAGAAGGGGGAGTTATATCCCCTGACACCTCAGAATTATCTCTCTCATGCCATTTTTGTCCTTAATTTTCTTTCATTAGATTAGGAAGGCTGGTCATCTGTGGGATGCTTTTGGCATCCCCATCCTGGCTTCTTCCCCTTGGTTAAGTGGAAGGACCTCCTCACAGGATAGTGGTTTATCCCCGACTTGGTGCTCATTTGGGGACTAGGGCATGTTTGTGTCTTTCCAGAGACCGCAGATGGACCACACTGGCTTCCAGAGAGTCTCATCAAGGTGGCGGGGGTTCCCTTGCAGTGACTTCAGTAGCCTGATTCCCTCTCTCAAGAAAATGAAGCTCAAGGATCTCGCTCCCCCTTATCAAGACCATGCAGCAAAGGGGACCTCTGGACAATCTCAGAGAAACTGGTCACCCCAGCTCCTGACCTGGGGACAAGTGAAGCAGCTGACTTCTCAAGCAGAGGACCTACTCCAGAGGCAGGGAACAGTGCCCATGCCTGATCACCTTTTTGTGGCTATGTTAGCACTGCTAACATTGCAGGTTGGCCTGGTGGGAGGGGAACTCTATTGGGATTATTTCCTTGATCCCCCTCTACTTCCTCCTGTTGCTTGGGGTGACCCTAATGTGCCAGTCTTTGTCAATAACACCCCTTTGGATCCCTGACGGGGAGCCCATTGTTACCCAATGGACTCTCTACAATTATACTGCGTCCTCTTAGTGCATTCCTTTGTGTATGACTCATCGTGTGGATCACACAGGTTGTTTACAGCTAGCCATGGAACTGCGCAAGATTTTGGGTCACCACAACTGGCTCACTCCCTCTGGCTCCAATCCAATACTTCCTTTTTCTGAGTGGAACATGACTTTTTATGGGTTCCCAGAGCTGCAAACCATCACAGCAGGGGTATCTCCCCCAGCTTCTTTACCTCCCTGCCCATTATGAGGGCATGAACATTCTTTTTATGACTTCCCCCATGTAGAGCTTATTCTTATACCCCTGGAACTATCCACAAGATTTTTGGCACCTTCTTTTCTGTGTACAATTGGTCCCATCCCTTTTTGGCTATTGTGAATAAAGCCAGGTCCCCTTCTTTGTTGTTCTCAGTGGTGGGGCAACTCCTCCAATCAGGAGGGGCCACTGGGGACTGGACTATAACAATTTCGTCTACCCTAGGAGGTCAATTGCAAACAGGCCTTTGGCAAGCTGCCGCTACCACTAGTCCAATAACTTTTACACATCCTATTGTGGAATAAAAGGCTAATAAACAAACCTAGTATCTCAAGGTATATGTAAAACACCCCTGTGTTTTTTTAACAGGTCCTTTAAACATTGCAATGAAGCCTCATATTTTTCCAGAGGAAGGCTCCATGGTTACCGAGTATGAGTATGTTGTCACTTGCACTAATTGTAACCTAACTAATTCTCTTTCTAGCACCCAGCAGTACCAGGATATTGTTTTGTTTCAGCAACCCTCTTTTGTTATGATTGCAGTAGATGTGAATGGCACTTGGTATGCCAGTCCTGGGTATCAAGTTTTGCAACTATTAGTTGAGCAGCTTAAATGCCCTAAGCAGTTTTGGGGCATATTAATTACTGTAATTATTACCCTTGTAACTACTGTAGCCATAGCCACTACTGCCACTGTGGCCCTTACTCAAACCATACAGATTGCTCCTTATGTAAATGCTCTTTCTAAAAATGTCTCAACTACTTTGAGCATTCAGGAAAAGATTGATCATAAAATTGAGGAAAAATTTAATGCTCTTGAGGAGGTGGTCCTGCTTCTAGGACAAGAAGTTAAAGCCCTTAAGGCCCATCTTCCTCTATGCTGTCATACAGAGTTTGAGTAGATCTGTGTTATTGCCTATAAATGTAATGCCACTGAGTGGAGTTGGGATTGTGTCCAGTGCCACTTGTGGGGCATTTGGACTTCTAATAATTTTTCAGTAGATGTTGCTGCCTTGCGTTCACATATCCAGTCTATTCAAAATGCACATTTACAGATGTTGTCACCACAAGAGGTGGCCACAGCTATAAAACAGTTTTTTTTTAGTAAATTTATACCATCAACATCTTTATTATGTGATATATGCCCTTATTGGATTGGGAACAATGGTTTTGATCTTGTTGTGTGTATTTCCTGCAGCCCTCTGGAGAGCCTTCACAGCAGTCCAAGGATTAAAGGCTAATCTTCACTGCATGCACTTAGAAAGAAAAGAGGGGGGAGCTGTTGGGAGCCAACTTCCTGGGAGGCAAGGCTGCCCAATTTGAGGAAATGTACTCAAGTCAAGGACCAAGTGCAAACCTGGCCTCAGCAGTTTTTCTGTTATGGCTGGTTCCTGAACCAGATTAGAATGGAGCCATGCCCCTTTAGTCAGCACAGACTGCTGAGAATGCTATTTTGCCCCTAGGCTGTTTTTAATCAAGTTATGTAATTATGATAAGATCATGCTTTCAAGATACTGTATATAAAAGCTGTGCAATAAAGCTGAGATTGCTTGTTCCCATTGAGGAAAAGCCCTCCTGATCCATCTGTTTTCTGTCTCTCTTTTCCATCCTGCACTGGTCTACTCCCAGGGTCTCTAATAACCTTTGACAGGCAGGTTCCCAGCAATTAAAGGTAGACGATCATTGTCTTCTGGCTTGAAAACTGTCATTTTAGAAGTCTGTGGTCACCCTGTTGGATTTTCCCCTTCTGGTGCTTACACCTGGCAGCTTGCAGAATCTTTCCTTTTGTCTTGACTTTGGACAGGTTCATGATGACAATGTGCCTTGGAGAGTTCCATTTGAGTTGAGACAACCTCGGGTCCAATACCCCTCTGAAAAGAGTGTGTCAGAATCTTTGGTGACATTTGGGAAATTTTCATATATGGTATCCTATAGTACGGCTTCCATTCTTCTGGGGTGTTCTTTTTCCCCTTCTGGGATACTATAACTAGTATGTTTGAATGCTTCATGAAGTCCCATAATTCTGTCAGTGAACATTCTGCTCTGTCTCTTTTTTTCTGAGTCTTTAACTGTCTAAGTTAGCTCAAGAGCTTTGTCCTCTACCTATGAGATTCTTTATTCTGCATAGTCTAATCTGTTATACTGTTATACTGTTAACTGTCTGTACTGTTATACTTTCTATTGCACCTTTAAGTTCCCTAACTGACTGCTTCAATTCCATAATCTCTGCTATATCCTTTCTATTTTTTCATATCATTTATCTCTTATTTGATTCTGTTTTTGGATTTTCTTTGAGTTATTTTCCACTTTCTCAACAATTTCCTTCATTGTTTTTATCATCCATATTTTAAATTCCCCTTCTGTCATTTCTCACATTTCTTTATAGGTGGATTACTCTGCAGTAGCTACCTCATGATTCCTTGGAGGAGTTGCTCTGTCTGTTTGTTCATGTTGTCAGGATTTTTCTGTTGTTTCATCCTCATGAATGTTTTCTTACTGTCTTTTTTCCTTGCCCTACTTTTTCCTTTCACTTCCTCTTGCTCTTTAAGTTATCATGCCTCTGACCAAAGGTGTTGATGTGTCCTTTTGGTACAGAACTAAAAAGATGAGAAGATTGAAGAGTAAGAAGGGATAAAAGATAAAAAAAAAAATAGAAAAGAGAAAGGAAAGGGGGTGAGTAAAAGGGAAGATTTACAAAAGGAAGAGAGGCACGGAAAGATACAGGAGTAATAGAGTTGTACATTAGGGTACTTTGACCCACACCTTAAAAACCCCAACCTTTGGGGGTGCTGGATTGAGTGGTTCCCTTGACATCTACAGCTCTTTGCCAGCCTGAGCAGTCACAGTACCCCACCCACACTAAATAGAAAAGAAAAACAAAAATACTGTAAATCAAAGCAAAACAAACAAAAAACCTTAAAGGATAAAATTGGGGGGAAAAAAAATAACAGTGGCATAAAAACTAGCAAAAATGAAGTTTTCACTATTAAAGAAGGCAACAATTAAAAATTATATTTATATGAGAAAAATGAAAGGAAAAAAAGGAAAAGAAAAATCTAAGGGGAAACAGTTGGAAAAAAAAGAAAAAGAAACAAAAACAAAACAAAATCAAACTCTGTCCAAAACAGTTGGATTATTTTGCAGTCCCACCAGAGAAAGGAATACTTTTACACTGTTGTTGATACTGAAAACTAATACAACCTTTTTGGAAAGAAGTATAAAGAATCCTCAAAGATCTCCAATTAGCCCTCCCATTTGATCCTGCAATCCCATTACTAAGCATCTACCCAGAAGAAAAAAAAAAGTCATTTTATCATAAGAACATTTGCACTGGACTGTGTATTGCAGCTCAATTTATAATCGCCAAAATGTGGATACAACCTAAATGTCCACCAACTCAGAAATGGATTAACAAGCTGTGGTATATGTATACCATGGAATACTATTCAGCCATTGAAAGAGAAGGAGACTTCACATCTTTTGTATTAACCTGGATTGAGGTGGAACACATTCTTCTTAGTAAAGCATCACAAGAATGGAGAAGCAAGAATCTAATGTACTCAATCCTAATATGAAGCCAGTAGACTAATACATACCCTTATAAGAGAAAAACTCAAATAAAGTCAAGGTGGGTGGTGAAGAAATGAGGGAGTGGAAGAGGGGAGGATGGAGGGAGGAAGGAGGGGGATGAGGGTGCTCCCACATAAGAGGTACAGCGTTAGGGTGTATGGTACATCTCTTGGTGGCAGGACACAATTATAAGAGGGACTTTACCTAACAAATGCAAATAGTGTAACCTAACTCTTTGAACCCTCAATTAAGTGACACAATAAAAAAGACTATCAACCAAGATTTTATATCCAGCAAAATAATCCCTCAAAAACAAAGAAGAAATTGAAACAAAACAGGAGAGAATTCATTACAAATCTAATAGATACATTCGTGGATCGATGGACACTTGGGCTTCTTCCATGTCAAACAGTTGGATGAAAATATTTCAGATTGTATATGAAGCCAGTACATTGTACCCCATGATTACACTAATGTACACAGCTATGATTTAATAAAAATAAAAAACCTAATAGATGTGTCATAGAGGTATACTAAACAGAGTCCTTCAGCATCCATATAAACAAATAAAGAGCATCAGTAAATGTTAGCAAATAGGTAAACATAAAACAAATAGGTAAATATAAAAGATATATAAATATATCTTTGTAACCCTCTTCTCCTACATAATTTAAATTATACCTACATAAAGCAATATGTACAAAACTGTGTTGAAGGGTTTATAATATATAGTGATGTAATTTTTACAACAAAAACACATTGATAACCTAACTTTCCACCTGAGAAATTAAGTAAAGAAGAACAAATTAAAGCCAAAGCAAGCAGAAGGAAGGATATAATAAAAACTAAAGTGCAAA
>CAUYRH010058615.1:0-52472 GCA_963574655.1 Perodicticus potto
ATACAATTTGAAATATTTTCATCAAACTGGTTAACATAGCCTTCACGGCATTTTCTTAGTTATTGTGTTAAGACATTTATATTCTACACTTAGTAAATTTCACATGTACCCTTGTAAGATGCACCATAGGTGTGGTCCCACTTATTGAAGACTTATTCTTGTGTTCAGTGAACACAGATCATTTATTTGATTCTCATATGAGTACTCAAGGGAAATGGTTACAAAGAGCCAGCCTGTTAGTGTGTTTTGGCTCTTACTTACTGTCTTAAGCAACATCTTCCAAGAAGGAGATGAAATCAGGCAAGAATTAGCTGGTTTGAGAGCAGAAACAGAGGGAATAGAGAGAGTCCAGAAATGTAGGGTCTGGCGGGGTTGGAAAAACCAACTATTCCTGAACCTAAATAAGCTGCTGCCTTTGTACTCAATGTTATTATTTCAAATGATTGCGACATAGGTGCCGTGAGTTGAGAGAGGTAAATGCTAGCTCGCTTTTGACTTTTTGCCATTGGTTAACAATTGTAACTGAATTCTCTCTCACTTATTTGGCACCCAAAGGCTTCCTCCAATGGCCTGGCTCAGGTGAACCTGCAGTCATGTCCTGGTTCTCTTTAGAGGACCTACCTCTTCTTAGAATTCAGGCTACTTGGCTGTCCTTTGCAGCAATCTGATGGTGCAAGAAATGCTATGATTTATAGTCTGTCCAGCTTTTTGTTGTTGTGAGGGTTGGGCAGATCTTTTTCTCAGCATTTTACGTGCTGTGTGGAAACAGAACATGGGGGATGACTTATGAAGGTATTCTTTACCTTGTAAAATAACTTTCTGTAATATCCATTTTTTATTGCAATCCCTGTTACTGTTCCCTCAATCTGTTTCCTTATGGGATTTTCCTTTCCTCTAAACTTCTAGATCACAGTTCATAGAAGTCATGATTTGACATTTATTTTCATTCTTAGTGCAACTTGCACAGATCCTAGAAAAACCAAAAGACCCCGTTTGTTGATTATTGGATGAATGGAGTGCCTTTTTAATCTTCTCACCTGACAAAAGCCTATCTGTCTTTCCGGATCAGAAGCAAATGTCAGAAAACTCCATGAGTTCTTTCTCTGTGTCTTTTTAATACTTTATACATTCTTCCTCTAGGCATAGTATAGGGTGACAATTTTTGTATCATTTAGTTTAGATTATAAATTGTTTGGGGGCATGAACATGTTCTTCTTATTCTGTACCTTTAAATTCTTAGAACAATGTGCAGTATATGTAATTATGACTCTGTTTGTTAAATGGATACTTAAAAATGAATTTTTTAAATGAACTGCTGAATGTTTTTGTTGAATGATTACACATGATGTGTTTTGCACTTATACGACTTTTGTGTACATGATGAAATGTACTTGTAATGATTCATGTATGTATGTGTGTGTGAATGTGCTTTACCTCTCAGTGATGTGGATAATTGCAGAATTTGCTTAGGGCAAGTATATGGTGCCTCTGCTACCATTTTCTCCTTGTATGCCATGGCAGACAAACCATCTCAGTTCTTTTTCCTATTGATCCCAAGCATGAATTCAGAATCCTACTTTCCAATAACAACTCAACCAATGGATCAGATGTGGTGTAAAATTTGGAATAAAGATTATTTTCTCTTCTCCAATCTAAGGGGTTCCTGAGGCAATAAACTGGGAGGTCATCTTCGATGCCCTTATTGGATGGTGTACCTACAGGGAAGATTCTAATAAGCTGCAGACACTTCCCAGATTCCTGTCTCTCAGAACTTAATCACATTTGCATTTTGGCTATGATCAGATGGTGGAAACACAAACTCCAAACTGTCAATCAACTTGGGCTTCTTTTCCAACTTTTCATAAATAAATTTCTTTAAAAATCTTTGAACATTCTTTTAAACACCAAAGTCATGTCACTAGTTGTTAAACAATTACAATGTCTTCTACCTATATATTACATTGTAAGTATTACCGTAGAATTGTTCCTAACTAAAAACCTAGCTCAGGAGGTATGCGTATAAATAAGTGTGTGTTTGTTTGTACATACATGTGTATGAACTGAGGAGTTCCTGAGATTTGAGGGAGAAAAGAAGGATGATATTTACTGAAAATATATTTTTATATTGTCCAGTTTTTACCTTTAAATATCAATAGAAAAAATACGTAAGGCATATAGATTTCTGGCATGTAATTTATCTTCAAAACAGAAATGAAACCTAACCAGTTATAAATTTGAGTTTCTTTCTGAATTAACCATGTTGGCATTACCCCAGCTACCTCCTTATGTTCACATGGTTGCTTCCAGACTCTATGTAGAATTTTATGCCTCTGTAGTATCAAATTTGTTAAATGGCATATTTTTATATCAGTAATTTTTATAGCATATTGTTATTCCAGACTTTTACATGCCTCTAATTTATTCTTAACTTCAATATAGCAGTATTGATTTTTTTTCTTCTAAGTTCGATGGTATGAACACTTTAGTTGTGATTAAAAGTCATTTCAATACCATCGATAATTTGTTCTTCTTTTTCTATTCTTTGCAAACTTAGATATTTGGGCAGGCATGACCATGAGAATTAATGCTTCTCAAGTTTCCTTTTTATATATCTTTGAGAAACACTAGATTATTTCTTAATATGATTGAAATTGTGTGTCTCTGATGACTTTGAATTATCCATGGCACTTAAATGCGGAATAGTAGTAACGGTTTTGGTTACAGGTGAAATAAAATTTGGTACAGCTTCCTTAAATCATATTTCCTCTTCTTAGTCCCCTAGAAACATTCCCTCAATCTGTTTCCTTATGGGATTTTGGAGTAAATAGATAATAATCTTTCTCTTCCGTGGACGTAGTTAGTATCAAGGTCTTTTAGTAAATGAGGTCATCAGGTTGCATAGTTGACCTTCAATGAAGAAGGCCGATGAGGCATGTTTTTGTTGTGCTACAAAACAAGGCTCACAAGTGCAGCAATCAAGATACTGACTTTTTTCCTTGGATATTTTGCAGTTGAGATAAGCTTCCACTACGTGAATGGTGGTTGCCTTGGTTGTTTGGCCCACTATCCAGATAGCTTAATGGAAGACCTATTCACAGCACCCATTTTCTGTTTTAATTATATCATTTTATTATTGGCACAGAATTGTAAACACTTTAGTGGAAATAAAAATAAAGTATAAAAATTAAGTTAAAGATCAAATGTCTTTTCTTTTCCCTTGCTTTCTTTCCATTTCTAATTATAATTTGTGTATAGTTATCATAGTTTTTGATATACAGTTTTCTAGGCTAATTTTTAAATAACATATCAAAAGCATGTTTCCATGTCCCTACATCATATTGTTTGTAATGATCATTTGACAATATATCATATATTGTCATGTCAGTAGACACCCTTTTAAAAAATTGTTCACTAAATGTTGAATATATCAAACAAATTTATAAATGATATATGAGCTACAAAGAATCACCATGAAATCAACATTTGTAAATCTGTCTTACAGTTTAAAATAAAGAACATTACCATTATCTCTGAAGATCCCTGCGTGCTTTTCCCACATCATCCTCTTTCTTACCCTTCCAGAGGCCTTGTTATCATCCCCCTAAATGTTATGTGTATTGCCCCCTTGATTTTCTTTATAATTTACCATCTTTGGTTATGTCCCTAAACAACGTATAGTTTAGTGACTCATATATGATGCATTTTTCTGTGATTTGCTTTTTTTCACTCAATATTAAGCACCTATGTTTTTATGTGTGTGTCATTGTGTATTATGTCATATTCATTTTCATGGTTAAGTATTCCATTATATGAACATAACACATATAACACACTGGGCTTATTTCACATATAACACTGGGCTTATTCCAGTTTTTCCTTGTTATGCCTTGTTATAAATAGCAATGTAAATAATATTTTAATGCACAATTCCTATTACCGATGTTCAAGAGTTTCTTTGTGGTGTGAATCTAGGAGTAATTCTGCTACATCATTGGTGTGTATCTTTTCAAATACATAGGTAATGCCAAATCATTTTCCAATGACTGCACCCACTATCAATGTGTAAGGATTTCAGTTGCATCGTGTCCTTGCCGACATTTGGTAATATCAGTATAATTTTTGCTAATCATGTGAGTATGAAAGGTTTGGTTTTAGTATATATTTCTCTAATTAATAATGTCATTTTAATGTTATATAAAAAGTAACATCTTTTTATATGGTTTATCTTCTATGAAGTGTTTGTTCAAATATTTTGCTCTTATTTCTCTTGGATTTTCTTTTCATATTGGTTTGTAGGCTGTGTTTATATGTTCTGATTAATTCTTTGAGTTATATGCATTCCAATATCTCCTCCCATTCTATTTTTTACTATTTTAATGGCATGTAATAGTAAACAGAAAATTTTTCATTTTAATGGAATAAAATTTATGAAGCTTTTCTTTGAATAATTGTGTCCTTTGTGTCTTATTAAGACAAATCTTTCTCCTCAAGGTGTCTTTTGAAATGTTATAATTCCATCTTCCGCAGTTAGATTTTTAACCTGCCTAAATTAATTTTGTTTATGTTGTAAGGTAAGAGTACATTTCCTGTCTCTCTTACTCTCTCTCTTTAAAATAAATGTCTTAGTCTGTTTTCTGCTGTTGTGACAAAATACCACAAACTGGGTAATTTATGATGAACAGAAATTTCTTGGCTCATAGTCCTGGAGGATGGGAAGTTAGTTTGACAAAATCAATGAAAAAACCTGCTGAGATTTCAAAACTTTTTATTGAATTTAAAGATCAACTTGAAGGAAATGTGTCTCTGCATACTGAGACTCCTGGTCCAATGAATGTTGTATATTATTTCATTTATTTAGGTCTTCTCGAATATTTTTTATAATTTTAAAAAATAACTTTTTCATGGAGAACTTGCGCATCTTTTGTTGATTTCTTTGTAATGCTATTGAAAATGGCTTCTTTTAAAGATATAATACATATTTTAATTATTTGTTTCTTCTACAATAGATATGCAATTGATTTTTGTAAATTGACTTTGTATCCAACAAAATGGTTAAATTTTCTTTTTAATTCTAATGACTTATTTTTGTAAATTGACTTTGTATCCAACAAAACATTGATTTTCTTTTTAATTCTAGTGATTTTTCTTTTTAAAATGAGTCCTATTACATGCAATAGATGACAGTTCCAATGTTTCTTTTCTGGTTGTTATATCACTTATTTCTTTTATTGCCTTGCTATGCTGGTTTAGATTTCCCAGTATAATGTTTTATAGAAGTGGGAGTCCTGCTCTGATCCTATGGCAAAGAGAAAGCTTTCAGTGTTTTCCTAATTGTGATGATTTCTGTAGGTTTGTGTCTGTTGTTGTGATAATATGCCAGGCTGAGAAAGTTCACTTCTACTTTTAGATTATTATGAGTCATTTTTTAAAATCGTGAATTAATGTTAAATTTTTTCAAAAATATTTTCCTCATCTATTCAGATGATCACATTATTTTCTCCTTTATTAATAAGGAGAATCACATTGATTTTTTGGAATTAAACTAATATTACAGTCCTGGCATAAACCCAACTTGATATCTATAGATTACCCTTTTCATATCCTGATAGGTTGTTAAATATTATTAATTTGTTGCATATTGTTTAGGTTTACTGTGACCATGGTCTTGATTGAAATTGGCTTGTACTTACTTTTCCTTTCTTATAAGTCCTTGTCAGGTTTTGAATCAATGCTATGCTAGCCTTACAAAATAAAATAATGAATAATGAAGTAGTCCCCTATTTTTAATTCTTTGGAAAAGTTTTCATAAATTTGGAATTATACTTTTCTTGAATGTTTGGTAGAACTCACTGGTGAAGCTGTCTAGATCTGGAGTTTTCTTTAGGCAGAAACTTTCTCTCTGATTCAATTTCTTTTATAATTAAAAGGCTATTCTAGTTTTATAGAGTTATAAGAATATTTAAGAACTCCAAATGGATATATGTTACACTTTCACTTACTCTCACGTTTTTAAATCTTTCTTTTGCATTTTCCTTTTTGTTTGTTCCTCTGAACTGCATTCTGGAGAATTGCTTTAGATCCATCTTCTAATTCATTGATTCTCTTTTCCACTATGTCTAATCTGTTATTAAATTTCTCCATTGATATTTTAATTTTAAAGACTATGCTTTTAATTTCTGTATTTTCTCTTTGCTCTTTTCAAATATGATTACCAATCTTTTTCAAATCTAATCTAAATTTCTAGACTATTTGTTATTTCCTGAAAATATTAAATGTTTTTAGTTTATGCTCTGATTTTGCTGTCTATTGTTTCATCTTACTTGTTTTCTCCTGCCTTTTGTGAATTTGACTGTAGACTTGTGTCTTCAAACTTTGTCTGGATAAACTATAAGACCATGATAAAGTGGTTTCTTTAAGAGACACTTTGCATTTGTGTGTGTGTTATAGGAGCATTTTAAACTAAATTTTCACCTTGATTTAAAAAACTTATTTCTTTTAAACTTATCAAGGAATGTGACTTTTTGTCACAAACCCACATAAAGGCTGGCTGTCTACATTCTCAAAGGAGATTTAAATTTTATTACCTCTTCTCATCATGAAGCTCCCACAAGAAAATTTCTTTTACAGGTTCTTTGAAGGTGGATTGAGTTTATTTCTGGTTTATTCTTATTGTGGGGGAATAGTCCTTTGAGATCTCAACTTTACGGGAGGAATTGCCTAATAGATTTCCTGCATTGGGCAATCTCTAGGAGAATGTGCAAACTTAAACTCAAATTGAGCTGATTTGGCAAATATTCTCATAGTGAAAGTCAATTTCAGTGCTCCCTTTTCTTCTCTGACATTTGCCTTTATTTAGTTTTGGGGTTGGGTGCCTTTTATTCTCTTGCCATATTTTAAATTAATTAGAAGAGATACAAATATATATATATTTTTTACCTTTCAATTTTGGTATTTTAGTTGAATTTTTTTTTAAAGCAGAGATAGTTGATTTGGTACTTAGTTAACCATTCTACTGGAAATAAGAGTTTTAGTAAATTATTTTTTAAATACCTGATTTTAAATGACTGCATATATAATAAAGTACCACATAAACATACCACTGTATATTTTTGCTATTAATATTTTAACATTTTAAATGAATCCAATCATCGAGTTGATTTACCACAAGTTGCTAAATCGTATTTTTAATTGAGCATTGACCTTGTTTACAGTATTTTTCTACTATGAAAATACTGTCATGAAAGTTGAAAAATGCTTTATGTATCTAAGGGTTTTGAATACCAAGATGAAGAATTTCCTTTTTATCCTGTAGGTTATGGTGACACATCTGTTTATTTTGAACTGGAGAGTGACATGGTCAGAGTTACATTTTAGAAAGAGTGAAAGATGAATTGCAGGTGTTTGCAATTAAAGATAGAGGGACTCATAACAAAGTCATTTTAATAGTCTAGGTAAGATCTGATGAGGCCAGAAGTAGAGGAGATTAAGAAGGCTTAGATGAGAAGACATTTGGGTTTTAAATTTATAGAATTTGGATGGAACTGTAGATCATTATCTTCAGTGAAGTATATGAAGAATGGAAAAACAAATACCACATGTACTCATTTTAAATCAGAACTAACTGATGAGCACAAATGTGCACAGAGGGAAGTAAAACTCAGTGGAAATCCAGCAGGGAAGAGGGGACAAGAGGGGAGGGGGAAAACCTACCTCCTGGGTACAATGAACACTATTTGGGTGATGGGCATACTTATAACCCTGACTCAAGTATTACAAAAGCGATCCATGTAAGCAAAAACACATGTACCCCTTTAATATTTTGAAATTACAAAAACAAACAAAAGAAGAATTTATAGAATTTAGTGGTGAAAGGGCAGGAGGACTCTACTATTTCTGGTTTGAACAATTTGGTGAACAGTAGTGTCCTTCAATAAAATAGGGAAACACAGAGAAGGAGCAAGTTATCAGTACACATTTATATATGTTGAGTTTTAAGAGCCTTTGGAGTTATTCACTGGGTACATACTCTTGTATATTTGTGTTTGGAGTGGTCTAAGCAGGAGATAAAATTTGGGAGTCATGAAGGAACATGTAGTTGTTCAAATAAGAATGCAAATCTCTAGTTTTTTGTTTGTTGGGAGAGCGGGGTTTGGGGGGGCAGAGTTAATACTTTGCATGAAATATCTTACTTTATAACAGTGAAATTGCTTTCTCTTTTGTCTTGTGATTTTTTTTTGAGGTGAAATTTAAGTTTTTGTGTGAGTAGTACTTTTATACCTATCTTGAGTGTCTTGCTTGTACTGTATCACATCATACCTTTGCTTAATTCTTAATAAACTGTTCACTTGTTAAAAAAAAAAAAAAGAATGCCTGGGATGATTGTGCAATTGTGCAAAAAAAGAAAAAGGGGCTCAGAGCAAAGACACATATTTAAGAGGTAAGAGAGCTAATGCATATAAAAACATAAGACCCTTTGTTCAAAGTTATGTTACAAAACATTATTCTTTCTTCCATGGTATTCCTTTTACCATCATGGTGGCTTCTGTTTGCTATTTAATATCTTTCCCTAAAAAAGAAAAACTAAAACTTCAGATTATTAGTATGGATTTTGTCATCCATCTTTATATTGCAAAACGCCAATTTCTAACAGCTTTATTGACATATAATTTACATGCAATGAATTCATCCATTTAAAGTACTCAGTTCAATGGTTTTTAGTACATTCACAGAGTTGTGCAACCATCACAATTTTAGAATATATTCATTATTCCAGAAAGAAACACCCCTGTACCCAATTATTCCCTTCCCTAGCTGTATGTAGGCAACCATTAATTGACTTTCTGTCTCTATAGTTTTATCTAGTCTGGATGTGTAATATAAATTGACTCGTGTAATAGGTGGTCTTTTGTGACGGGCAATACCAACATTTAATACATATATCAGAACATTTAAGTTGTATGCAGGATCACTGAAATAACACAATCTATATTTCATGGCTCATCTCAAGCTGGACAGAAGAGACAAATTCAAGCCAAGAAGATTGGAGGAAGAAAGAGTGAGGATCTTCGCCTCCCCAATAGAGCTGATCAAAAGAGTACTTCCTGGCAATGGGGTGCTTGTTGGGCAAGTGCAGACCCTTGCAGGTGACTGGGGGATCTGCCCCATAACGGGGTGCTAGTTTGGTTGAACTGGCTACATTTTCCCTTCTGTGATGTCCGTGCCCTGGCCAATGTGAAGTTTGGGGAAATCAAGCCAGGCATTTTCTCTATCCATGATTTGCTGCCTTAACTAGAATGTATACACCACATAGACTGAGACAGATCTCAAGGTATTGTAGGTATCATCCAAGAATCTTTAAACCTACGTGTCATACCATGTTCCATACCTGGAAGGAGTTTGGAAGGAGTGGCTAAGAGTTTGTGGGCCAATACTTGGCCCCAGCTGGTCCCCTGACACACATGCCAAAGTGCTGCTCATGTGGGATAGGAATGGAGTGTGCACCCAACTTCCAGGACAATGTCCTGGCCCTTCCCAGGGGCAGAGGGTGACAGCAATCATGAGGTGCCGAAGGAGGGGGGAAGGCCAGGGAGGGCCTGGGATGCAAGGGGGTGGGTACCAGTGGGCACTGAGAACCCTTCTCTGGGAGGTAGTAGGAAGCAGGATGAACATGAGCTGACTCCAAGCCCAGCAGATGTTTCATTGTCCCATTGGACTTCACTTAAAAAAACAACAATTCAAGTAAAATTAAGAACTTCAAGGTAGTGACTAAAGACTATCAAACCCCAGTCAGGAGTTTCTGAGCATTGGGTTTAGTGCAGCTGCACTGTCTTACTTCTGTGAAGCTGGCCTTTTAAATGTGGTAATCATTCAAATCTAGAATTCTTTTTCACTCATCCCTCATTTTCTGGACTGAACATGAAGTACTAGGGTATAATGGGTCCAGATCCTGGACACTTTCTAAGGGTTGGCATAGGGTGGATAAAAACCCCATGTCTATTTGGATGTGTCTGAGAGAGACAGGTGGGAGACCACCTTCAAATGATACCTACAATACCTTAAGATCTGTCTCAGTCTATGTGGTGTATACATTCCAGTTGTCATTGTTAACACCTAACAAATGACAATCTGCTCTCTGTTTCCCACACAGGCTCTTGTATCAAGGGAAGCTCTCTAAATGTCTATGGTTTATAGTTATGTTTCACCTAAATCTTCTTTCCCCAGGCTAAACAAACTTCTTTTACTTCGACTCTTCCTTATGTAAAAATTTCTAGGAGTACGTGATAATATCCACCTCACCAGCCATGAGCATTTCACCAGAAAAATGGGCAAAGGGTATAATAATCATAAAATTTGAAGCAATAAAAATGTTTGGTAGCCCTATATGAAACATTTTAACTCACTGATAAACAAAGAACTCCAAGTTGAAAAGGTATACCTGTCAGTTTGGCAAATGTTAAGATGATTATAGCCAGTGTTGGTGAAGCTATGGGAAAAAGTAGTCTCATGTGAGGTTGGTTGAGAGAATGAAATGTACTTCTAGAAACAGTTTGGTAAAAGTCACTACAAGCCTTAAGTATGGGCATACCAGCAATTCCACTTCTAGAATTTAGCCTGAAGAAATAATCAGGAAAGCTGTACATGCACAGATGTTCACCTCTACACTGTTTATAATAACAGAATAGCAACAAACAGTGTTCAGTACTAGGGAACTAGTTAAATAAATTATGATACAACTACACAAAAAGATAATATCAGTCTACATTGAAATGGAAAGATATTCACGGTATGTTTGGGGGGAGTAAATTATGAATCCAAAAGAATAACATGATATTGTTTTTGAAGGCTATGTACTAAAATGTTAGCAGTAGTTATTTTTGACTGGTAGGATTAGGATGAAGATTTTTCTTTTCTGCATTTCTATTCTAATTCTTCCCCATAAACAAGTATTACTTGGATGTTAAAGAAACATTTAAAGTTACGAAGGTTTGCTAATTTGATAGGCAAATATGCCTCTTGATTTATCTTTTTGATTGATTGCCAGTGAACCTAAGCAATTTTTCATGTTTATTCATTGTTTAATAAAATACATTAAAAGTCTTGCATTTTTGGAAGAAATGTCATAGTGGTAAGGGAAATCAGCACCTTCCAAGTTGACTAAGTTTAGTGTTCGCATTTTTTAAGGACTACTAAGTCCAGGGAGAGGATATGATTTGACCAAACTTGGGACTCTGTGAGAGCTGTGGCTCATGTCTAGCCACCCGGGCCTCTGAGTTTTCTCTCTCAGATCAAGGTCTCCGTACCTCATATATGCCTCCTGGCAATATTAAGCCTTTTATTGTATCAATTCAAAGACTCATTTGTGATGCATAATTTCTAATGATTAGTTTTGGAAGTAATGCCAATGTAGATACTGGTTTACACCCTTCCTTCCTTCCTTCCTTCCTTTTGCAGTTTTTGGCCGGGGCCAGGCTTAAACCCACCACCTCTGGTATATGGGGCCAGTGCCCTACTCCTTTGAGCCACAGGCACCACCCTGCACACATCTTTTTGTAAGGGGAATTGAAGAGTAATATTTGTTGTACAATAAGCCTGTACAATGGAAGGAAGAACTTGGGATTTGGGTCAGAGGACTTGGATGTGAGTCTAGCTCTAGATCCATTCTCTAGATGTTGGTCTCTGGGCAAGTTATTTAAATCCTTCTGAACTGTGTTTTGTTTTTTTGAGACAGGGTCTGTCACTCTTCTGCCCGGGCTACAGTGCAGTGGTATCATCCAAGCTCACTGTAACCTCAAAATCCTGGGCTCCAGTGATTCTCCTTCCTCAGCCTCCCCCAAGTAGCTGGGACAACAGGCACATACCATCATACCTAGCTACTTTTTCTATTTTTATATAGAGATGGAGTCTTGCTCTTGCTCTGGCTGGCCTCCAATCTCCAATACTGACCTCAAGCGATCCTCTCACCTCAGTCACCCAGAGAAGTGGATATAGGTGTGAGCCACCACGCCTGGCCTGAACTATTTATATAAGTGGTGAAGAATAACCACTTCACAAAATTGTAAAAAGGATTAATGTATGAAAAAGACCAGTAGAATCCTAAATTTCATACACCTATCCTCATTTTTTATAAAAAAGGATTTGAGAAGGCAGATGGATATCATGTTTGTTGTTATCATGGTTTCTACTATTAAGCTGACTCATGGGAAAGTCCGTTGTCAGGGTGGATTGTAGAAAAACAGCACAAATATTTTTACACAACCTGTTTCAGAGAACTGTGGGGAGGAGGGTCCTCCTTGAAGAGAAAAGTTAAGTTTTTGCCAGCCACCCAGAGTTAGGACTGGGTCTGTTAGTCTTGTTGGAGCAGGATAATCATCTGGACCAGACTTATGATTTACTAAGAGTCAAACACTTAATTTTGGGGAAAATGAGTCTCCTAGCAAAGAGAGTCTTCGGGGGGATACATAAAGAGGGTTGACCCACTATTAGACTGTGGACTTCTTAAAGTCAGAGGTTGTGTCTCTCCTGTTCACTGCTGGAGCACCCGTGCCTAGCCTAAGTCAGTAAAGTTTAGTTGTATGAGTAACTTCTAACACTTGAGATATAACTTGTCAAGGTGCTGAGTGTGTTGTGCTTGAGCTCTTATGGGCCATTTTCACTTGAAATCTAATTTCCTTCAGTTCTAGAAAATTTGTCTGTTATTTCTTTGATAACACTTTCTCTGTTTCCTCTGTTCCTTCATTTTGGAATTTCTATTAGCTAAATTGAATTAGATATTCTGTACTGATGCTCTGACTTTTTCTTTTTTTGCTGTTTTCTGGGTGACTTTCTCAACTTCGTCTTCCAGCTTTTCTGTGTACTTTTTTCTTTTATTGTATTTTTAAATACTAAGATTTTTCATAGTCTATGAATATCTCAATATTCCTTTCCCCCCCAACAAGGCATCATATTTTTATCTAATGAATATAATAAGTTTTCAGAAAAATCTCTTGAGAGATACTAGTTACAGTTTTCTGAGGGGGGAGGATTTCTTTTTAAATTTCTTATACTCTTTCTAGTTCTTTGGGCTGTTTTTTCCCTTTTCTGGGTGTTTATGTTGGTCTCTGTTTTAAATAGCAGAGGTTTTTCTGAAATTCCTGGTGATCCTTGAAAGCTATATATATGGCAGAGCTTAACAATTGGTGGGGTGGATTTCACTGTCCACCCAGAGAGAACCCAGCTCATTAGTTGGGCATCTTAAATGCTAGTATCTTTCTGTAAGGCCTGTGTGTTTTCCTGGAGTGGAATAATTTAATCTCTTCCCCTGGTAGAGAGTATAGATTTGAGTCTCCCTCTCCAAAATTTGAAAGCTGATTAGGGGAAAAGGGAATTGGAGGTTTCTCACGGTTCGAATGCTGACTTTCATTTGCTCTTCCTGTTTTATTAGGGCGCCTCATCCTTATTCTCAGGAGACGTCTGTAGATGACCTCAAAATTAATATAAGCCAACAATGGGAGGCAAAAAATAAAATTAAATGAGCTAATATTTCTGAAAGCACATTTTAAACTAAAAACAAATTACTGTAAGTACTTTTCTTACTTAAAAAGATAACCATCTCGGGCGGTGCCTGTGGCTCAGTGAGTAGGGCGCTGGCCCCATATGCCGGAGGTGGTGGGTTCAAACCCAGCCCCAGCCAAAAACTGCAAAAAAAAAAAAAAGATAACCATCTTGAGCCTTATATTAATAGTGTCTTATCCATGGAATTAGGCTTAGAGGAGCTTATTGATGGTATTTACAACCCTGTGGTACTTTATGCTGGGCCTGCCATCTTTATAGCAAAATATTTAACTTTTGCTGGCACATTTTAAAAGACTATTAATGGACTGAAGAAGGGTGGTGAGGATAGTGAAGCACCCAAAACAGAGATTGGCTTACCACGGCCTGTGGGTCCAACCAGACACCTGTTTCCATAAATGGATCTTTATTAGAACACAGCCATGCCTGCTCATTTACATATTGTCTACAGACACTTTCATGCTGGATATGTAGAGTTGAGGAGTTGTAACAGAGGCTGCATGGCTTGCAAAACCTGAAGTACTTACCGTCTGGGCCTTTTAAGAAGGCGGTGCTAAGTCTTGATCTAGACGCTACCTTCTATATTGCAAGCTTGGAGAAAGTGGAGACTTAGCTTGGACACAAATGGTGAAATAGCTGTAAAATAGTTAATAATAATAATGTCTAATATTTATAGAGTATTTACACATGCTTGACAGTTGTATGCATACATTATTGTATTTCATAGGAATTAAGGATCATTTTCCTGACTAGATTACATGTTCTTCAATGTCAGGTTTATAACTCCAAAATGTAGAGTGGGAGCCTAGCAAGTATGGGCTTTGAGTGAATGATTGCTGAACTAAATGAACAAGGCCATGATGTGCAAGAGACGAAGGCCCCTCCTTGGAGGTCAGAATAGAAATGTCAGGGAAGCCGATTTTAGGACATCAAGAACAGCTTCTCTCCAGTCGTATCAGCTCCCTCTGGGGTAGTGAGATCTCCATCCCTGAGAGAGGTTCACGAGAGCCTGGAGCCCACCTCATTCTTCACTGCTGCTGTGTAGGGTCTTATTTAGAGTACCAGGTTGAACTAAAGGATGTCAGAAGTCTTGGCTTCCAGGATTCTATCAGTCAAATGAGGAGGGGAAGATTAGAACTCAAAACTTAGAGTTGACATAGTTCTCTTTCGCCTGCATCATATCTCTTTCCTTAGAATTTCCACAAAAGGAGTGAGAAGGAGATTGATTTTGTGGAAAGAACATCACAGTGAAAATCAGGAGATTTTGGGTCATAATTCCACCTCTGCAACTAATTTACCGAATCTCACAAGCCTTTTAAGCTCTCAGAACTTAAGTGTCCTCAAGTGAGGGGGCTAGTTTAGATAATCTCTAAATTCTCTTTCAGTTCTAAAATAATTTTATCCAAGGATCAGCAGGACCCCTCCTATTGATAGGACAGGATGGTCTAGTTCAAACAAGATGTTTTCCTGGTATGTGTTGCCAGAGTACTGAAGTTTTGCTTTTCAAAATATGTTGCCTTCGTCCTGATCCTGTCCCAGTCTCAGCTGCTCAATACCCATCCCCTTTTTCTATCCCTATTCCTATCCTGCTTTATCGTGCTTCTTATTTGGGAAATTAGGTTAAATCAGGCTATAGTTTTAGCCTTTCTTCATGTCGAAGGCAAGTTCTTTCTTGCAAAATTTCTGCTCATTTGGCTGGTGAAGCACTTGGAGCTGTTCAACTCTTGGAAGGCTGGAGATATTAACATTGACCTCAGAAATGTGATTGGACCTCCTTTATTTAGGGCACTAAATACAGAGAGCTCATATTTCTCATGGGGAACATTTTATTCTTGGTGGAAGCAGCTTCAGCTCCCAGAAGGCTATCTCTACCCATTTCTCCATTTAGGTCCCCTTAACTAAAGAATTTGGACCTAAATCCTTTTCAAAAATTATGGCAAAATTCAACATTAAATGGACCCTCATCTAGCAGCATTTTTCCTCTCCTCCATCTAAATCAACACCAACTGCTGTGATCTCCAGTTACCTCTAGGTTTTTGCTTGAACTATTCCAACATTTGAAAATTTTACTGAAGTGCCTAGTCATCAACTAAGTTACAGTAGCCCATATTCTACACTATATTTGACCATATATATTATATTAATTCTGAGTAGCCCTGAAAACTGCACTGTCATGTTAAGAACTCCTTTTAGTCCAAGGCATGTCAATATGTTTTGCCAACTTCCAACTGATTCTCATCCAGAAGATTAACAAGGCCGCCACATGGTGTTCTTTTTTACAAAACGTTATTGCCTGCATTATAGCTAGGACTTGATGTGGTGACATGAATCCCAAATCTGCAGAATGGTACTCTTAATTCTGCTTGGGTGGAGAGCAACTTGAGCTCTCCGCATAAGCCTTTTATTTTAGGAGTACCACATCCTTTGTCATCATTTCTATTAGGAATCTTAGTCAGTTGCTAGAAATTTTATTCCTCTCCTGAAAAATACTCTTTTGTGTCTTTTCACATTGAGATGCCCACATAGCTCCCTTCTTAAGTGAATAATCTCTAGCATTGATTTAGTGGCTGAACATCCTCCCTGGACGTGTTTTAATTATTCATTGAGAAACTATGGGAGTTCCAACTAAAAATGGAGCCTGGCTAGCAGGCCCCCAGTGAAGCCTTTCTCAACTTTCCTATTAAAATGCCTATACAGAAAAAGAACAAGAGATAACAAGTGAAACACAAAAATAAAAGCCATGGCCAGGAAAATTTTAAAAACTGGGGAAGAATCTATACTTATTATAAAAATCAAGATTGAGACAAACCTGCCCAAATTGGTGCAGAAACACTCCAAAATGAGGATGGAAAGTACTGAGTCCTCCCTATTTTCTGTATGGACAGAGAGTGTATGGACAGACTAAGAGATTCAGCTTGAGCACTGATAAGAAACTGGGCACGTGGGCATTTATCCATCTGGGTTGATCTGAGCGGCTGGGGGTGTTGTAATAGCATTCCATATACAGAGATATTAAAAGTCTCAGAAAACAACTTGGATGATAGGTCAGTTTTGGTAAGCAGGAGAACTTGTGGAGGCACACGCATTTTCAGAAGAAAATTTCTTGCAGGTAATGTTCTTATAAGTTGAGTTGAAAATCCAAACACCACCACCACCACAAAAACAACAACAAACTCTGGAAACAGCGTGCTGGGATCACACATTTTTATGTGCATTGCAGGTTCACAGTATCAGGAAATCAGACAGTGTTCATGGAGCAAGGCAGAACCTCAGTAGAAGAAAAGTGCATTCGGTGGAGTAGACTGGAGTTGGACCAGACGCTGTGCACGTCTAATAGAGTAGAGCCAAGCTATTTCAGCTCTCCTGTCTTGTTAAGCTCCAAATTTGAATAAATATCAAATTGTTCAAAGTTAAACGAGGAGGAAGAGAAACCACATGGAGTCTGCAAAAAAGATTTTACTGCAGGGGAAGAGAGTGTCTAGAAAACAGAGGGAGAGTGCATCTCTGAGATTATTTAGTAGCAAATCCAGAAACTAGAGGATTTCAGGGAACTGTTTGGTCTCCTCTATAGAATGCAAAAAATAAATCAGTATTCAAGAGTGAAGAGTAAATATATGGATAATTAGTATTCCTGAAGAAAATGCTTAAATGGAGTAAAAGCAGTGATTAAAGAGCAGCAACAATGATTCATGAGCATAAGTAAGACCCAGATTGAAAAAAAATCATTGTGTTCCAGACAAATCAATGAACAAAGGCACACACAATGATGTATCCTGGCAACAGTTTTAATTCATAATGATAAGAAAAACCTTTCATAAGCATCTGAGCAGGAGAAACAGACTACTTAAAAATATAACAGAAATCTGGCTATCCTCTGGCTTTAACTCTGAAAGCTTAAATTTAGAAGAAAAGGAAGTATTATATACAGAGTTTTGAGAACAAAAGTTGCAACTTACTGCTTTTATACCCAGCCTAGTCATCTTTAACTTGTAGAATAACAAAAAGACATCTCAAATATGCAAGGATTCAGAGATATCGATCATCTTTGAAAACAATTACTTGAAGGAAAAGCCTAAGAATAGAGAACTTATGCTAGCAAAGACTTGTTCTTAGGTCTTAAATCAATTAAGATAGGGTTATATCCAAATTTGTGTAGAAAGAAATTTTTAGTTATAAAATCCTTTGTCTAGAGGAAATCTTTGAAAACTAAAATACAAATAGCTGCAATAAAAAAAGAATTATTGCATGGCCGGTGTGGTGGCTCATGCTTGTAATCCTAGCATTCTGGAAGGCTGAGGTGGGTGGATTGCCTGAGCTCACAGGTTTGAGACCAGCCTGAGCCAGAGTGAGACCTCAAAAAAATAGCTGGGATTGTGGAGGGTGCCTACAGTCCTAGCTAGTTGGAAGTCTGAGGCAAGAGAATCAGTTGAGCCCAAGATTTTGAGGTTGCTGTGAGCTATGATGCCATGGCACTCTACTAAAGGCAACAGGGTGGCACCTGTAGCTGAGTGGGCAGGGTGCCAGCCACATACACCAAGGCTGGTGGGTTCAAAGCTGGCCCAGGCTAGCTAAAAGAACAAAGACAACTGCAACAATAACAACCAAAAAATAGTCAGGTGTTGTGGCAGGTGCTTGTAGTCCCAGCTACTTGGGAGGCTGAGGCAAGAGAATAGCTTAAGCCTAAGTGTTTAAGGTTGCTGTGAGCTGTGATGCCACAGCACTCTACCCAGATGAAAGCTTGAGATTCTTGTCTCAAAAGAAAGAAAGAAAGAAAGAAAGACGAAAGAACTATTCCATCTAAAAAAAAGTTATAAAATAAGCACAGTATGAAAACAGAAAACATGGTGAAGGAACAAAGATCTGATGTGCCAAGTATAATTGTAAATAATTGAGATAAATTGCATATTAAAAGATATTAAATCTTAGACTATTTTTAAAAAACCTTATGACACTTAACTAAGTTCTATTTGTAGGAAATACACCTAAAACAATATGACACAGGAGTTTAAAATGAAAAAAAGCATCATTTTATTTTAATAAGGTCATAATTCCAAATAAAAATACATTTAAGTAGACCAATTAACATTCCTTTGGGATATGTAGGGCAAAATTTGTTTAAAATATAAAGAAAAATTAATCATTGACAGATTGTGCTGAAAATAAATATATAAAAAATATTTTCTATTTTTATTTCTACTCAATAGTCTTTCCTATTTTCATTTCTACTCTTTCATACTTTTCTATTCTTTATGTCTTTTATCTCTATTTGGAAATAAAACTTCTTTTTTTTCTTTAAATTTTAATTAGTCAAATTAGCTCTAAAAATTTTTTTATAAATATCAACAGCAGAAATGATATAAATTTACTTCTTGACCACTGTATGTTAAAACTAGAAATTAAAAATTGTATTTAAGTAACAAAAATCCAACCATTTGAGAATTAAAAAAAAATTATCCTAAATAATTTCTGTGAGAAACACAAAATTAAGAGTATAAGTTTAGACAGGCAACTGCTTATAATAATCTTTCTAAATTTTCTGAATTCAGGCCTTTTTGGTCAGAAAGATTTAGCCAATTTTTTTCAAGTATTTGTATTGTGGCATCCTACACATGCAATAAAGTATTAGTATAATTTGAAGTGCAATTGTAATTTATACATACAATAAAGTGTTAAGTATAATTTAAGATATTTTGATAATATGTGTACCTGTGGTATATATTTAACCTTATAAAAATGAACAGTCTTCGAAAGGAATTGTTAAATTGTACCAATAGTGATCAAGAAATTTTAGCTGCTTCATTATCTTTGACAGCATTTGCAATTTACTTAAGACAAATTTTAGTTCTAATAGGTGTGATTGCCTTTTGAACTTACATTTTCCTTGATGATAATAATGTTGAACACCTTTCATTATGCTTACTGGCTATTCATATATCTTTAAACCCCAATTTTTATTTATAGGCAGTCCCCAAGTTACAAACATCCAACTGATGCCCAACCCACACTTAAGAACAGAGGTTATTATAATAATTCCCCGAGTTACAAAAATCTTACTGAAGCAAGACTCACACTTACGAACAGAGACTATTGCCGGTAATAGATAAATATACCAGTTCCAATTTACGTACAAACTCAACTTAAGAACAAACCTATTGAACCTATTTGGTTCATAACCTGGGACCTACCTGTATAGGCTTACTTCAGGGATATTGCAAGTTCAGTTTCAGACCACTGCAATAAAGCAAATATTTCAATAAAGGGAGTAACACAAACTTGTTGGTTTCCTAGTGCATATGAAGGTTATATTTAGCCAGGTTCAGTAACACGTGCCTGTAGGTTCAGTTTCTCAGGAGGCTGCAGCAGGAGCCAAGAGTTTGAGTCCGGCCTGGGCAACATAGCAAGACCTTGTCTCTAAAAAAGTGTTATATTTACTATATACTGTAGTCTAGTTAGTGTAAAGTAGCATTATGTCTAAAAATGAACTTCCCTTATTTAAAAAATACTTTACTGCCAAAAAATGCTGATGGTCATTTGAAACTTCAGTGAGCCATAATCATTTTGCTGCTGGAAGATCTTGCCCGGACATTGATGGCTGCTGACTGATTGGGTGAATGCTAAAGGTTGGGCAGATTATTAGGCTGCGACAATTTATTAAAATAAATTTATATAAAATTTATTAAAATAACAACTAAATTTGCTTCATTGATAGACTTTTTCTTTCATGCAAGGTTTCTCCATATTATGTAATGATATTTGATAGCATTTTACCCACAGTAGAACTACTTTCAAAATTAGAGTCAGTTCTCTTAAACCCTGCCGCTGTTTTATAAACTAAGTTTATGGAATATTTTAAATCCTTTGTTGTCACTTCAACAACACTCACAGCATCTTCACCAGGACTAGATTCCATCTCAAAAATCACGTTTTTTTTTTTTTTTTGCTCATGTATAAAAAGAAACACCTCATCCGTTCAAGTTTTATCATGAGACTGGAGCAATTTGGTCACATCTTCACGCTCCACTTCTAATTTTATTTTATTCATTTATTTATTTATTTAGAGACAGAGCCTCAAGCTATCACCCTGGGTAGAGCGCTGTGGTAGAGAGCTCACAGCAACCTCCAACTCCTGGTCTCAAGAGATTCTCTTGACTCTGCCTCCCAAGTAGCTGAGACTATAGGCGCCTGCCACAACACCTGGCTATTTTCGGTTGCAGCCATCCTTGTTGTTTGGTGGGCCCTGGCTGAATTCAAACCAGCCAGCTCAGGTGTATGTGGCTGGTGCCTTAGCTGCTTGAGGCAAGCTGTCCACTTCTAACTTTAGTTCTCTTGCTATTTCCACCACATCTTCAGTTGCTTCTTTTATGGAAGGCTTGAACTCCTCAAAGTTACTCATAAGGCTTAGAATCGACTTCCAAACTCCCGTTAATTCTGATATTTTGACTGCCTCTCATGAATCACAAATATTCTTAATGGCATCTAGAATGGAGGGTCCTTTGCAGAAGATTTTGTACTTCCCAGATCCATTCAAGAAATCACTATCCATGACACCCATAGCATACAAAATGTATTTCTTAAATAGGTTGATTCAACTTTCTTGAAAGTTGAAATTATTCCTTGATCTATGGGCTGCAGAATGGATGTTGTGTTTAGAGGCATGAAAACAATATTAATCTCCTTGTATATTTCCATTGCAGCTCTTGAGCATTGTCAATAATCAGAAATATTTTGAGAGGGATCTTTTCTTTTCTGAGCAGCAGGTCTCAACAATGGGCTTAAAATATTCAGTAATCCATGCTACAAACAGATGTGCTGTTATCTAGGCTTTGGCACTTCATTTTAGAGCATAGGCAGAGTAGATTAGCATAATTCCTAAGGGTCCTAGGATTTTCAGAATGGTAAGTGAGTATTGGCTTCAACTTAAAGGCACCAGGTGTAGTAGCCCCTAACGAGAGAGTCAGCCTGTTCTTTTGAGCATTGAAACCAGGCATTGACTTCTTTTCTCTAACTAGGAAAGTCCTAGATGGCATCTTCTTCCAATCCAAGTAAAGCAGTTTCATGTATACTGAAAATATGTTGTTTAGTATTGCCACCTACCTCAATGATCTCTGTTAGATTTTCTGGATTACTTGCTGTAGTGTCTGTATCAACAATTACTGCTTTGCCGGACACTTTTATGTTACCAACAGTTTCTTTCTTCAAACCTCATTATCAACCTCTGCTAGCTTCAAATTTTCTTCTGCAGTTTCCTTGCCTCTCTCAGCCTTTATAGAGAGTTTGGGCCCTGCTCTGGCATAGGCTTTGGCTTTGGGGAATGTTGGAACTGATTTGATCTTTTATCTAGACCACTAAAACATTCTCTAAGTCAGCAATAAGGTTTTTTCTCTTTCTTATCATTTGAATGGTCACTGGAATAGCGCTTTTGATTTCCTTCAAGAACTTTTCCTTCGCTTTCACAACTCAACTATTTAGTGCAAGGGGCCTAGCTTTTGGCCTGTCTTGGCTTTTGACAAGCCTTCCTCACCAAACTTAATCATTTAGCTTTTGACTTAAAGTGAGAGACATGTGACTTTCTACTTGAACACATAGAGGACATTGCAAGGTTATTAATTGTCCTAATTTCAATATTGCTGTGTCTTAGGGTATAAGGAGGCCCCAGGAGAGGGAAGGAGAGGGCAATAGCTGTCTGGTGGAGTAGTCAGAACACACACAGCATTTATTGATTAAGTTTGCCATCTTATATAGGCGTGGTTTGTGGTGACCAAAAACGATTACTAGAGCAATAGCAAAGATCACCAATCACACATCACCATAACAGATATAATAAGAAAAAAAATTGAAATACTGTGAGAATTACCAAGACATGACGCAGAGACCTGTCATGAGCATATGCCATTGGAAAAATGGACCTGACATGCTTGTTCAACACAGGGCTGCCACAAACTTAAATTTGTAAAAAACACAGTATCCATGAAATACAATAAAGTGAAATGCAACACAATGAAAAGTACCTGTATTTATTTTATTACTGATTTATAGGAGTTCTTTTATGCATTCTGGATATATTTATAATACTATAACACATATGAAACAGTACATTCTAGATATAGCTACAATATTATAACAAATATGTGTATTATGAATATATTTTTCAGTTTATGGCTTAAATTTTTTAATTAAGGGTGTCTTTTCATAGGTAGAAATTTTCTTTGCCATAAAATCAATTTAATAATATTATATGGTTAGTGCTTTTTGTGTACTGTATGTTTGCCTATGACAAAGTTGTGAATATAGTGTATATTTTATTCTAGAAGCTTTATTTTGCTTTTCACTTTTATATGTATTATCTATCTCTCTATATTAATTTTTATATTTGGTATGAGGTAAGGGTTGTAATTAAGTTTCTTCATTGCCCTTATCTAGTTATTTTTTCATCATCTGTTGAAAGGGTTTTCCTTTCCCCAGCAATTTGCCTTGACACCTTTGTAGAAAATCACTTGACCTCAATGTGTAGGTCTATTTAAGATTGATCTTTTTGTCTGTCTTCATACCAGTGCCACTCATGAGTGTTGAATACTGTGGCTTTATAGTGAGTCTTGATATCAGGTATTATAATTTCTCATTTTGTTTTACTTTTTCATGGTTATTTTGGCTATTCTAGGCTTATTATAAATCCATATAAATTTTAGAATCAGTTTGCCCATTTCTAGAAAAAAAATCCTGCTGTGTTTTTATTGGAAGTGCATTAAATCTACATATCAATTTGGAGAGTATTGATGTGTTAACACTATTGAGTCTTTCAAATCATGATCATAATTTTATCTTTCCATATTTATAGCTCTTTTAAAATTTCTCTTATTGTATATTTTTCACTATTCTGTGTAGAGAGAGGTCTGCACATCTTTTGTTAACATCATATGTCTTTGAGACTGTTATAAAGCTATTGTTTTTATTTTTTCTAATTGCTAGAATTAAAAAACATAATTAATGCTTTTTATCTTGTTTTGGAATATAATTTAATTTCCCAGTTGCTAGTATATAGAAATGCAATCGACATCTGTATACTTACTTAATATATTGTGACCTTGCTAAATTTACCTACCACTTTTGGTAGTTTTGTTGGTAGATTGCTTAGAATTTTCTACATATAATGCAAATACACTACTACATATATTTTATCAATGCAATTACATAATGCTTTCTTCTTTTTCAATATTGCAATCAAATATTTTTAGTTTCAGTCTTCTTTACACTCAAAGTCTGAAAATCTTTATGCATGTAAAGATGGAATGAGCCGTTTTGCATAACATCATGGTGACACACTGGTTTTCATTCTTGTTCATCTGTCCATAACTACTATTCATCTTTAGAATTGATAGTTTAATTTAAAAACATATTAAAAGAGGTTCACTTAATTTTTATACCAGGTTGAACTAATAATTTTTTTTTTTTTTTGCTTGAAGTAGATGTAGCTGGATCACAATTAGTGTGTCTGGAAAGTCAGCCAGAATTGACTATGCTCCCATTCCTAGTTCTGGAAGCTCTGTTGTGACTATGCTCCCATTCCTAGTTCTGGAAGCTCTGTTGTCAATTGGAGAAATCTGTCAATTTCTGTTACCTTTACTTGTATTACCTTGTATGAGACAGAAAATCATCTCCATATACAAATATTTGCATTTCAATGCAGCCACATGGCATGATAGTTTAGATCATTTTTTAAAATAAAAATATAATAATCATTTTAAAACTAAAATTTAACCTCACATTTGGCTATCAATGCAAATAATTAATCTGAGGTGACAAGTGAATGAATGTACCTTCTATGCATGGCTAAAATCACACATATGTAGCAACTACTCTTATGACTCAATTTACATCTCTACTTGGGCACTGCCAAATTTCTTGGACAACTATTAAAAATATATACTCAAATTTCAGAAAAGTTAAGATTTGAAAATAAGATTTGATAAATTATGAAATGGAAAAACTGTAGAATTGCTCAATAAATTAAAGAGCTGTCTGTCTTTTTAGAAATAATAAATAAAGGTATGAAATTCTGGCAAGTGCATTCAAGGAAAAGAAAAAATTAGAAATGCAGATTATTAAAATAATTATTAAGGATAACCATGTCAAAGTTTTTAAAAGTCTGCATAAAATGAATAATTTCCTAGGAAAAGATCTATTACCAAAATTACCTTGAATAGAAAACTTAAATATTCAGTAACCACTGAAGAAATTAGAAAAATTGCCAAATACCTAGCTCCCAGAAAGGAACTACACTAGAAGGATTTACAGGCAATCTTTTAACAATGTTCAATAAATTGTTAATTCCTGTGTATAAACTGTCTCATAATAAATGACGGTAAACTTTTCTACTAATTTCATAAAGCTAACACAACAATTATACCAAAATCTTAGAAATACTATACTGGATACAAACTATGTTTATTAAAAACTTTAAAGAAGGGTGGTGCCTGTGGCTCAAGGAGTAGGGCGCTGACCCCATATATACTGGAGGTGGTGGGTTCAAACCCACCCTGGCCAAAAACTGCAAAAAAAAAAAAAAAAAAATCAAAAAACCCCAAAATAAAATAAAATAAATTTAAAGAAAATTAAAAATAAATCTGCTGAAGGCAGCGATGTTTTTTCGTTTGCTTCTATTAAATAGACTAAGAATCAGATTCTTTGAAAGGTAGAATTAAGCTGAACACACAGTGGGTTGGTGGTAAAACAAGGCTTAGAACTTATAACTTTAACAAAAACTTGTACATAATTCTTTACAGCAATACTGTTCACAACAGCCCAAAGGTAGAAATATCCAAATGTCTATAGACAAAGAGAAAAATAAGATGGATAATATAGTAATTTAAAATGGTAATTTTTTATGTTATATATATTTTTCCACAACAAAATGGAAAAATTTCCAGAGGTCACATTAGCTAGATGGTAGATTGTAGGGCCAGACTTCTCACCCAGGCAGTTTTGCTCCAAAGTCCAGGTACACAAACCCACTAGCCTGCTTCTCAAACATTTACTGAGTGCCTTCTAGTGAGTGTTAAATACTTAATATTATCTCTATGTTTTCTCCTAAAACATATTCTTTTGCTAGTATGTTGTCTCAACTCCAACTCACTATACAATTGTCAACTAAAAATAAAATCTTGAAATTATTTTCATCAGTTGGAATTCTCAAAGTGTAACTTCTAAAAATTCTTCTTCACACTTTACCAATCCTATAATAGTCAGTACTCTTTTGACTGCATGTGATAGGAGCCCATCTAGTTTAGAGGAGAAGAGAAATTTAATGGGAGGCTGGTGAAACTGCAAGATGGGTAGGGACAGAGGTGAGCATTAAGGAACCCTGGAATTAGGGACTCAGATATCTGTGAGCTTCTTTATTTTCCTCTATCTATTGTCTTTGCTTCTCAGTATGTGTTGGGTTTATTTTCTAATCCTGATTTTTCCCATTAGGCTCAGAACATAGCTATTAGTAGCCTCTAAGCTCATGTGCCAACTTTGCCTTTGAATGACCTTCCATCTCTTCCTTTAAACTCTGTTTGGCGTGGTTTGGCTACAGGCCCATCGCCGTGTCCAATAATTGCATGTGTGTGTATGTAGGTATGAGCACTAAGATTGGTAGCCCTTGCTGGAACCATTATTAGTGTGGGTGTAGTTTCCCAGAAGAAGAGGTATATTCTTCCTAGGAAGATCCAGGCAAAGAAATAAACAAATAAAACAACCCCACCAGGCCTATTAAAATCATAAACCCATTGCTCACACATAATACCCTTAAATAACGTATGCATTTGTATAACTGCTTGGTGCGCTGTGTTGCAATTCTCTGTTGAAATATAAACACCCAAATGAGGGAAATCAGTTAGATTTAACTAATTTCCATGGTACCTAACCATTGCTATGAGGAAAATCCTTTGCTTCACCCAGTTTTCCATTGAAGATGTCATCTTCTCTTCATCCTACCTACTGAAAAAGAACAACTCCCAACCCCCCCACCTCTGTTTCATTTCTTTTTTCTTTTTCCCTTTCATTTCTTAATCCATTTCAATTAGGTTTCTACACTCACTACTCCACTGAAACTGCTATTATGAGGACTGACAATGCTTCTAAAGGTCAAATCCCATGGCTTCTTTTCAGTCTTGATCTGACGTGATGTATTTTTCAGAACTCCTTCTCTGTTCATGTTGACAATTTTCTGTTCTCTCTAACCACTTAGCCCACATTACTGGCTCCACTTTTGTCCCTACCTTGGACTCTGGTATTCCCCAAGCCTCCTTGGCAAACTTCCCTTCTGATTCTCTCCTCTCACGTTATGTCTGCCCCGTGGCTTTGCTTGTCTCTATAGACATGCAGCTTTAATGTCTGAACTTACAGTTCTGAACCACTACACTCCACAAATACTACAATTTGAATGCTTGTTTTATAACTCATATCATACTTTATTTCTAAAGCAATCTTGGAGCAGTGTTGTTTGAAATCTTACTTCACTTTCAAGGTCAAGTTGAGAGTTGCCTCCTCTAGGAAGCCTTCCCCACAATCTAACAAATTGAATCATCACTTTGAGATCTTCTGTCATCTTCATTACATCATAGTCATAGATTTCTATAAAGTTGTGTTCGTATCCCTACTGATTTGAGAACTACTTGAAGGCAAGGACCATCGTTTTCATTCTCCTGCCTTTAGCTGCCCAACTCTGAGCATAAGATCTTGCAGGTAGCACTTGGAAACTGTTCTGTTTCTGGCCTCTGAATTGAACTAGAACACAGGGGCTTGACGCAATAGGTAGTTTTAAAACATAAAAGGGAAGTGTTCCTTGACACAGCAGGGAGTAGAACTGTTACTAATCTAGGCAAAATAATAGAGAAGGTGAAAATACACATAGGTCCTACAAGAATCTAACCAAACTTAAGTTTAGAAAGATGCATTATGTGTTTCTAGGAGAAAATGTGTACGTGCCTTATCTTTCAAGTTTAGGCCACAGTTGACAATGACCACAATTTCTCAGGACTGTCCTGGCTCACCCAGGACATCTAGTCACCCACAGATCTGGCTACAATTCAATTATTCTGTTCAATTCAGATCACCAAGCCGGCTAATAGATGCTTTCCACTTCACTGCAATCTCTGGAGACACAAATGCTTGTCCACACCCCAGAATGAATCCAAGCTGAGGTTCAGCACAATTAGTTATTTGTTTCCTCTAACATCTGAACCTTGTGAGATTCAGCCACCTCCTGGGAACCAGCCGTCTGCCAATGAGGCATGAATAAAACAGAGAAGGTTCCAGCTGGCATCACCTGCTGTGTTTTGCCTTATTTCTCTACACACATTTCTAGACTTCTGAAAATCAGGGGCCTTTCTCAAGAGGACGCATGCCACATGGGGTAGGGCTCTGAGACCTTGATTCTGTTTTTGAATTTTTTATGCTTTGACCCTTAGCCTGACTCAGGTATTGGACAACGGATCCAGGACTGCAATTCTCAGATTCCTGCATGGCTTTGACCTCTGGCCACCCTCATATTCAAGGCCTTTTAGGGCAGCCCCCAGATGTGATTAATCTTTAGATCATAAGTACGACTCTGTCTAAGAGCTCATCTATTAAGAGTACCTCTACTGGGCCAGGATTTCTCTCTTGTCCTATAATATGGCAGTTTGGATTCATTTTCATTATACAGCTGTAAACTATGGTATTGTTGAGGTTTCACTGCTCATCTTTCCTTTGAATCACAATACCTGTCTGTGGAGACATAGATGATACTTTCTTCTCATTTCCACTGTCACTATCTCAGTTCACCCTCAGTTGTCACAACAACTTGCCTGTGCTCTTAATGCTCGTCATGGTTGTAGTGACTAAATGCCTGAATTTTGGAGTCAGACAACTTGGGCTTAAATCCTGGGTCTACTACTTACTGGCTATGTGCTTTGGATAAGTCAATTTCCTTGTGTTTCAGTTTCCCATTTGGGAAACTAGGGATTATAATTGTACTCATCTGCTAAGGTTATCAGAATGATGAAATGGATAAATGTGTACCATAACATGCTAAGAGCAGCATCTTGCTTATATAGGAGGTGGAAAAGTGCTATTTGTTATTATTTATCCTCTATTCTATCCAAAGTATTTTGCATAGAGGGTTAGTTCAATTTTTGAATGAAAATAGGGTTATTTTATAGTCATTCTTGATATTGGCAAAAGAAAAAAAAGAACAACAACCACCAACAAAACAAAACAAAAAAAAAGTGAGCCTCTTATAAGGAGGATGCCTTAGAGAAGAATTCAATAAAAATATGGTCCCTTAAGTGCAGGGAATCCTCAGAGATGAGACTGGATGAAGGATAAACTGCAGAGGACTTTTAACACATGGTAAAGGGTTGAAGTTTATGATTCAGGCAGAAGAGAATCCTGAGAGTTTGAGCAGGAGTGACAGTGACAACATGGAAAGAGTAATATGTAGAAGAAATCTGTCTAATTTAAAGAAGGATAGGGCTTGTTTGCAAGGCAAGTCCTATAGAGCCTACATTTAATTGACTCATTACAAAGTTTCAGTGGATGCTAGATACTTACTAGGTGCAATGGTGAGTAACTGGGACACAGTTTATATCTTTATGGAGTTCACGATCTAGAGGGGAAGAAGCAAGATTATAAAACAAGCAGCTATAACAAAGCATAGTAAATTCTACAAGGGGGATGAAGACCACCACTCCTGTATTCATCCCACCCATTCTGCTTCACCCCTGTGGAGTGAAGTGGGGTATGGGTGGGATTGATCCCACTTCTAACTCCAGGAGTGTGATCTGATAAATGTAAGCCAGTTGTTTCTAACCCTGGTGCACATTCTATCTACTTGGGGAGTTTAATAAAATTATAGACATTGGGACACCACCCCTAGAGATTAATTAATCTAGGATGTGGCCTGAGAATTGGTAGTGTACGTACAGATCACTAGGTAATGCTAATTTGCAGTCCTGGCCTAAGAACCACAGGTCTAATGAAGCCAGGTACTCTTACCTGCCCCTCTCACTAGAATGGTTTGCTCAAGAATTATTCTGGAGATGGGGAACACAGACCCAAGGCAGCCACAGCACATCACTGGCCCAGGCCATTGTGACATATTTAGGGGATTCAGCAGAATGAACATCAGTAGTTTTGCTAGATGGTTTTCTGAAGTAGAACTTTCATTTCCCCAGATATAAGAGATGAAACCATAACTATCTTGTGAAGCCAACTTACGGAGTCAAGGATGCCAACTGAACAGCAGAGAAATAGGGCTGGAGCCCTGAGAAAAGCGTGCTTGATGCTTCTCTACCTCTGGAATTTCTAGTTACATGAAACAGATAAATCTCCTTCAGTGTTTAAACCAGTTTGAGTTAGGTTTACTGCTTCCTGAAACTGCAGAGCAACAGTAACAGCATTATAAATGATTCAAGACATAATGTTATGGCAAGTTCAAGGTGCTTAACTCAGAAAAGATCACAGAAGGCGAGAGAGGGAGCTAAGGAGGAAGAAGACATCCAGCATGTAAAAAGAGGGGCGATGTGACATATAGAAAGAACAAGGCTTTAGAGTTGGACATGCCTGGTGTTCAGTGCTAGTTCTGCCACTTAACCAGTCTTTGACCTGTTATTTCTGCAACTTTAAGTTGAGAGTATCAATAGAACTTGTAGGAAGTTGATCATCATCATTGTTGATGATGTTTGAGATTAATTATGAAACCAGTTTAGCTCAGTGACTGCTGGTACATTGTAGATACAGAGAATACAAACACTTGCTTTTCTAGTGGTAGCTGCTACTAGATAAATGGTGGTGACAGCGACTAGGTTCTAGGGTTAGGGACTGAAAGCATAAGATGGGGCTACTGAAGTCTCACCATGTTTAAATCCTACTGGAAGCAGATATGATTATGAGCAGCTGGAGCAGGAAGGAAAGGGCAAATATGGAATAAAACGTTGTGTGCTTTAAAGGGCTATTTCCGGTAGGCAGAATGATGTGGATGGATCGCTCTTTTGTTGTAGGCATGGGTCTATGTAAGGAATCAACATTGCTCATAAAATGGGAACACCCTCTTCCTTGTATACTGTTGGATGAGAATTGATAAATGTTTGCTATCTAATTCATTCTTCTGTCAGTTATCAGAAATGACCTTGTGTTGAGTAACCAACATAATTAGATCTTTATCTCTAATGCCTTGTAGTCATGTCTTCCAAGAAATGTGTTCAAGTTACCTTGAAGGAATTTGGGAAACATTCTAGTGTCTGATGGAGATGCAAGAACCACATTATACTTAGCAGCAACACATTAATAAATGCTTTCTTGCCATGGGTTGATTTTTCAGAAGATTATATATTGTGTTACATACTAATTATCCATTATTCTTAATATTAGAAGAATTCCCCCCCCCCCATTTATCCTAGATGCTGGGACAGTAATATGTAAAAATTCAGTGGCCCAAACTTCTCATCTGGAATTGAGAACTATAGTCAGCTAGAGAGATTTATCAAAGAAGAGATCTCTGGAACTTACCCCAGACTCCTGGGTACATCTCTTCTTCTGCAGAGCAGTCATGGCTTCAGTGGCAATTAAAGCAAATTTATAAAAAATGTAAGCAACTGAGAATATACATCTTTTTCTTAACTAACTTTATAATCTGTCATTGTTTGAGAATAATTTGTCACTGCCTCACCTAACTTTCAATTGTTCTTTTCTTCTCTCTGCTGGAGAATATTGTCTTAGTTTCTCATACCTAAACATGAGAGCTTAACTCTTATTATGAGAGTTTCCTCCCCAGCCTTGGGTATGAATTGCCTTGTTGGCTCTTAGTACCCTTGTAAAAGTGCATTTTCTTTGCAATTTATTTTCCTTAGGAACACAAAATTCTCCTTTCATGTAGTTTTTGTTTGTTTGTTTGTTTGTTTTTAGAGACAGAGTCTCATTTCGTTACCTTTGGTAGAGTGCCGTGGCATCATAGCTCTCAGCATCCTCCAGCTCTTGGGCTCTTGCCTCAGTCCCCCGAGTAGCTGGGACTACAGGTGCCCGCCACAACGCCTGGCTAATTTTTGGTGCAGTTTTGGCTGGGGCTGGGTTTGAACCTGCCACTGTTGGTATATGGCACTGGTGCCCTACTCACTGAGTAGATTTTTTTTTAATCTCCAGGACTGACTTTTGTGCTGGAGGAATAAAACAGGAATCAAGGCAGGAATAAACCTTACGACTGTCATTTTCCAATCAGATAAAGATTATATGATAACTGGCTAACCATTTTATAATACTCCTCCTAATTTCATACAGGGAGTACAGCATGAGCTTTGGGTCCAAGACCCAGCCTTTTGATTTATTTTTTGTTATCTCAGATGAAACTTAGTTTTCTTACCTGTAACATACACAATCACTTAGATCATAGGATTATCACAAATGTGAAACAAGATATGTAAACCCCCAAGCATGGTACCTACACACAGCATTCAAATTTCAGTTTCTTGAGCTCTCACTCCTCTCTCCTGAGGCTTATATTGGAGGTGAAGTTATTTGCACCATATACTAATTATAATTTAACCAAATAGCTTTTAACAACTTTAAACCTTATTCTCAAAAGAATGATGTCTTATTTTTCTTGGGCTTAAACATAAATTTCATTGTATTTATTAATTTCCCCAGAAGAGTGGGAGAACAACTAACAGTTAATAATTCACAGCTATTATCAGTGATCTCTGATAAAACATTAGGGCAGGAGGAATTCCAGAACACTTGGAACGAGCAAATTTACTGAATTTCTAAAGAAAGAACAAAATATGTACCCCACACTCCACCCCACCAAATGACAGAGTGGCCAGCTTGATATTAATCCATGGAAAAATTCTAAAAATGGCAACTATGCTTATGAGTTGAAAGCATTTGGAAAAGAAAGTGTGATTGTCAGGAACCAAGGTGATTTCAAAGGACCAGGCATTTTCTTTTTCTTTTCTTTCTCTCTTCTCTTTGTTTTTAACAGTTGTTAAGTCCTGTGCATTACATTAATGCTGTAGACATAGCATATTGTGATGGCAGCAAAGCATTTAACAAAATTCTTGTGATATCCTTGTGGATAAAATACTTAGAAAAATGTGGTCTGGATTATATATCTATCTTCTATTCTTATCTTTGTTCTAAAAAAGACTTTTTGTGACTTTAACAACACATAAAATTCAATAAGATGAGACACACACAAAAAAGTGAGAAAATTAGAGTAAAGGAAAAATGAAGTTAGAGAAAATAAGACAAAACCATGAGTGTGTGGTTGTTCCATAAACTGTACATCATAATATTATATTATATTATTCCATACTTTGTATACTTCCTAGAGGTAGTTTACAAATTTTGTTGTGGGCTTCCTAACAGCCAGAGCAAAAAGGAACATCATATATAAAAGTGTGGATGAGAAAGAAAAATGGCAGTGAGAGCAGAGAGAAGCTTCTGCTGGGTTCTCCGTAAAGAGGACATATGTCATGTAGTAAACCATCTGCTCAGCACATCCTTACATTAAATGCAATGGTGAGTTTCAAAGGCTGCTTCTTATGAAGTACTTTTGTGTAGGCCAAAGAATTTAATCATGCAAAGAAATTCCTATGGATAATTAGGGGTTAAGTGTCTTGAGGTTGCCAGCAAGATAGGCAACTTAGGCTCTAGTTGGGCAGCTGGTTTGTAAAACTTCTTCAGAGATCTTTGATTAAAAGGTAATTTCTCTAGTGCTCTGCTTTATCCTCACAATTATCAAGAATGAAACTATTGAAAATGCTCCTCATATTTTTGCATAATGGGAATTTGGGAGGGACAGTAGATGATAATTAAATGGTCTTCATACCTGCCATGTAATAAAGAAAAGCCTACAAGATAAAACCCAGTAGCTGTAAACATATAAAATAGTGAAGTTGTGTTAAAAAGCAAACCCTTGAGTGACAGAACCAGGGACGCTCTGGAAGCAAAATAGATTGTTTGAAAAGGACACCAGCAAACTCAGACGAGATTAGAGTGTGGCATAGTTTCTGAGGGAGACGGAGTCCCATCTGTAGAAGCATTGTGCCCAGAGAGCTCCACTGTGCTCTGCCCTGTCCAGGTCACATCTGGAGCCTTGTGTTAAAGTGTCCTGCCATTCTCCAAGAGAGAGAATCATTCAAAGAAGAGCCTCCAGGATGCTGAGGAGTCTAAAGGACAATTTAGAGAAAATTGCAGATTCTCATCCTGGAAATGAGAAGATACAATAAACATAAAAGCTGCCTTATTTGAAGAGATGTGAGGTAGCCAAGAGAGTTATTTCCTCCCAGGTTAAATTAGAAGGAAAAATTTTTTAAAAAGGAGATTATATAGGAATATATTAAAGAAAAATATTCTAATAATTAGAACTATCTGAAAAATCACAATGGTCTTTCTTAGGAGTGGTGAACTTCTCAACCCTAGAAGAACTCAAGGAGGTTTCGTATAGTTTCCAGCGATGTTAAAGGGGACAGTTTGATGAGGATGAGAGATTTTTCCAGGGACCCCAACATTCCTTTCACACCCTGAGATTTTATGCATCTTTACCTGAAACGGTGGAAATTTCAATAGTTCAAAAAAAAAAAAATCCACAAGTTATTTAAACAGGAAAATCAATCTAGTCTCAGACTATTGTTAGTGTCTCAGAATATCTGCCCCCAAATGACTAAGTTAAAATAACACAAGCAGAAGATGATGAATCATGTTGCTTTTCCTAATGGTCTCTAATGTGCCAAGCCCAAGTTCACAGCTGCCACTCTGAGTGACTACGAGGGGGAAGAGAACTAAATCACAGTAGGTCTAGCACAGTAATGCTCCCAGTTGGTAGCTTGCATGTATACGATTACCTAGTATTCCTTACCAGCTGTTTTTTAACGTTAGTCATACCGATTTAAAACAAACACCCTCTTTTCATTTATCTCAGTAAGCACCGTTTTTTTTTTTTTTGGAGGAGTAAGACATTTAAAACTGGAAGTTTTTCTTAGTTCTTAAGTGCATGCGATGTGATTGCAGGTATGGATACTTCACAAGGCCATTGCAAGTCTTAGGGGAGGTAACTATTCAGGTTCTGCTCTCTCTTATGGTTCTTGACGCAGGTGGCCAAGGTTGGGGCAGGGTCACGGGTATGGAGAGATTCGGTCCATGGCCAGCATAAAGGAGGCTTTGCAGCGGTTCTCAACCTGTGGATCGCGACCACTTTGCAGGGTCGAACAACCCTTTCACAGGGGTTGCCTAAGACAATCGGAAAACAATTATTTCTGATGGTCTTAGGAACCGAGACGCTGCTCCTCTATGAGTCTACGGGCGGGCCCCAGGCAGATACGTCCACATTCAAGTACCGGGCGTGCTGACATCATCGCGCCAACCCCATCACACACACCCCGTACAAATACAGCAACGAAAATAATTTTATGGTTGGGAGTCACCAGTTGAGGAACTGTATTAAAGGGCCACAGCATTAGGAAGGTTGAGAACCACTGCTTTAGAGTCTAGACACAGTTGTGGAAAGGGTCCATGGAGGACGACTGAGCAGGACTGATGGTCCCAACCACATCCCCCTGCTCCCAGTGCGGGGACACTTGATCGGTGGGATTTCTTCCTTGATGCTCTTGAAAGAGGCAGCATCCTGAGCTGTGCTAGACTGATAACAGAAGTACAATTGTACTTCGTCTGGAATGGGGTCGCCAAAGCTAAGGAAGGGGAGAGACTGGAAAAAACAGGAAGAGACCCTGGAGCTATTTTATCAGGGGTAGAGTGGGGAGGACACACTGAAAGCCTGAGGTTGAGGTCTAAAGCCAGAATAGGAACCCGCGGAGTGTCCAGATACAAGAAGAGAATCCAATGAAGGCTGCTCAGATAGGTTCTGCTTAAAGGCGTACGGACTTCACAGGCTTACTAAGCAACTTTCATTCGGGGTCGGTTTAAAGGCCTTTGACAGTGCTGATGCCATTAGTGCTCTAGACCCAACTTGGCCTATCAGTGCTGTGCAATTCCGGATCAGTCGTCATCTGCTAGTCCTCTCCAAGACATCTCCAGAACAGATGGGCCAAATGATTAAAAGCATCTGCATCCCTTAGGGCTAAGAAATTGATTTAGCAGATCATATTCTTAATCTCGGTGCAAATTCCTCTGCTGAGAGACCTATACAAACTTTGCTCAGTCATCTCTGGTCTCAACAGTGAATTCCATTGCCAGTGGTTACATTAGCTTGTCCCCTCCCAGTCCCTTTGGGTACACCCAGGCAGCTCCCAGGATGTGCAGAGGCATCTGAGGATGGTTTATGGTCTCTGGTGTATCCTCTTCCCCCGTCCAACATAGACTAAGCCCTCAAAGCCCTCAACATATCCTTTCTATACTCTAGCAAAGTTTAAGTACCTTGATTATAGTCTATGACAGTCTACACATCTTTCCTTTGCTTGAAAGCTGTGCTGTCAGTCTAATCATAATATAATTCTGTTCGGATATTTTCTCGATATTTCTTCCATGTTTAATTTCTACCAATTTATGGTTACAATTTACTATTTTTATAAGTTACCAAGGAATGATCTTAATCTTGTGTACCATCATAAATAAATTATTAAAGTTCATGAGAATTCCTTCAAAGGTTCCTTATGTATATGTGCCTTGTTATATTTTCTTTTCTCTTGATTTCTTTCCTTATAAAAGGCACTCAAGACCTTACATCTTGTTACTCATTATATATACACATGCACACATTTATATACATATGTAAATGAAATTATTATATTTTAAGTAATACACATGCATAACACATTCATATTTATTTAATAAATAAATACACAGTTGACCCTTGAGCAACAGGAGTTTGAACTGCATAGGTCTACTTATCGCAGATTTTTTTTTTAAATTGTGTACATTAGTGCAATCATGGGGCACAATGTGCTGACTTCATATACAATCTGAAATATTTTCATCGAACTGTTTAACATAGCCTTCATGGCATTTTCTTAATCACTATATGTAGACATTGGTATTCTGCATTTAGTAAGTTTCACCTGTACCCTTCTAAGATGCACCTTAGTGTGATCTCACAAATGGCCCTCCCTCCACCCATCCTCCCCCCTTCCCCTCCCTTGCCTTTCCCCCCATATTCTTGTGCTATAATTGTGTTTTAGCCTTCATATGAAAGCTATAAATTAGCTTCATAGTAGGGCTCAGTACATTGGATACTTTTTCTTCCATTCTTGAGATACTTTGCTAAGAAGAATGTGTTACAGCTTCATCCATGTAAACATGAAAGAGGTAAAGTCTCCATCTTTCTTTAAGGCTGCATAGTATTCCATGGTGTACCTATACTACAATTTATTAATCCATTCATGGGTCAATGGGCACTTGGGCTTCTTCCATGACTTAGCAATTATGTATTGGGCTGCAATAAACATTCAGGTACAGATATCTTTATTATGATGTGATTTTTGGTCTTCTGGATATATAATGGGACCTGATCAAACTAAAAAGCTTCTGCACTGCTAAGAACACAGTAAGTGTAGCAGGCAGACAGAATGCCTCAGAATGGGAGAAAATATTTGCAGGTTATGCCTCCAACAAAGATTTAATAACCAGAATACATGGAGAGCTCAAACATATTCACAAGAAAAGAACAAGTGATCCCATCTCAGGGTGGGAAAAGGACTTGAAGAGAAGCTTCTCCAAAGAAGACAGGTGCACAACCTACAGACACATGAAAAAATGCTCACCATCCTTAATCATCAGAGAAATGCAAATCAAAACTATTTTGAGATACCATCTAACTCCTTTAAGATTAGCCCACATGATAAAATCCCCAAACCAGAGATGCTGGTGTGGATGTGGAGCAAAGGGAACACTTCTACATTGCTGGTAGGAATGCAAACCAATACATTCCTTTTGGAAGGATGTTTGGAGAATACTTAGAGATTTAAAAATAGACCTGCCATTCGATCCTATAATTCCTTTACTAGGTATATATCCAGAAGATTTTTTTTTACACTAAATATATTAGAACACTTTTTGGAGATTTGAAACAATTTGAAAAAACTTACAAATGAACCACACATCCTAGAAATATCAAAAAAAATTAAGAAAAAGTTAGGATGTCATGAATGCATAAAATACATGTAGATACTAGCCTATTTTATCATTCACTATCATAAAATATACATAAATCTATTATAACTTAATAGTTGAAATTTACCAAAACTCACATTCAGAAATATAGAATTTCACATGGTGCCGTTCATAGTTGAGAAAAATATAAACAAATGTAAATATGCAGTATTAAGTCACAACTGCATAGAATTCGCTGCAGTACATACTACACTACTGTAATAATTTTGTAGTCACTTCCTATTGCTATTGTAGTGAGTTCAAGCATTATATTTGCTTAAAACACCATATGACTTTCATCATCTATGTGTGAGCTGTTTCTCTCTCCAGTATGTTGTGAATTGCAGTAAAAAGCGATCTCTTGTAGTTCTTGTGTATTTTTCATTGTTTAGTGCAATACTGTGCACCTTGAATAACATCATGAGACACATGTGATGTGGCCCTAGTGATGTGGGAAGTGCTCCCAAGAAGCAGAGAAAAGTCATGACATTGCAAGAAAACATTAAATTGCTTGATGTGTACCGTAGATTGCAGACTGCTGCTGGGGTTGCCCACCATTCCTGACAGATGATTCACTTTGAAAGCAGATGATGTAAATTTATTGTACTGATCAATGCAGCACAGTACTGTAAGTGTGTTTTCTCTTCCTAATGATTTTCTTTGGTAGAATTTTCTCTAGGTTACTTTATTGTCAGAATACAGTAGACTATATATATATAACATACAAAATATGTGCTAATCAACTGATTATGTTATTGGTAAGGATTCTGTCACCATTAGGCTATTAGTAGTTACATTTTAGGGAGTCAAAAGGTATTTGTAGATTTCCAATTGTGCAGGAGTTGGCACCCCTGACCCCTATGTTGTTCATGGGTCAACTGTACATAAAATGAATATGTACATATATTTTCTTTTCTGGGTCTATGTTTTCTATTAAATTCCTCTCTCCTCATTTCTGCCCACATATTAATGCCCAATATTTTATGTTAACTTGCTTTGACTTCAAAAGCTATCTATTTAGGTACAGAATTATTCAGATTTTTTCTTCAACAAAACTTGAGTATCTATATTCTCTGCTATTTAGATAATCTGGCATATATTTTCTAAATTAATCTGTTAAGCAACCTCGAAAGTGAGTATTTTTACTCAAACTTACCTTGAGGCTTAAGGAGAATGATAACCTTTTCTACAAAAACATAGCAAGCTGAAATTTGAACCCATGTCTTTTGACTTCAGGTCTAATGGTGACTTTTTGTGGATATCACTGAGTTTATCAACAAGGAATGTATGTAAAATTGCTATCCAAGACCATTGTTGGGTAGAAACTATTTTTTTCTCCCAGTTAAAAATTGTGTTAAAATACACATGCTTAAATTTAATGTCATAACCATTTTTAAGTATATATTTCTGTGATATCAGATAGATTGATAATGTCATGCAACTATCACCAGTATCCATCTTCATAACTCTTTTCATCTTGTAAAACTAAAAGTCTGTATTGATTAAGCAATAATTCTCTATTCTTCCCTCCCCCCTAACCTCTGGAAACTACCATTCTATAGTCTCTCTCTTAATCTCTCTTTCTGATTTTGACTACTCTAAGTGTGCCTATAAATGTACCTTACAGTATTTGTTTAAATGCTCATATAAATGAATCATTTGCCTTTTTGTGACTGGTTTATTTCATTTAGCATAATGTCCTCAGGGTTCATCCATGCTGTAGCATATGCCAGAATTTCCTTCCTTTTACAGGCTGAATAATACTGCATTGCATGCATTGACCACATTCTGCTCATCTATTTATCCTTCAATGGAGAATAGGTTGTTTACTTCCACATCCTGGCTATCATGAATAATGCTACTATGAACATGGGTGTACAATATCTCTTGGGTATATACTCAGAAGTGGAATTGATGGATTATATATAATAACAGTTCTATTTTTAAGTTTTTCAGGATCCTCTATAGTGTGTTCCACAATGACTGTACCATTTTAATAGTTCCCATTCTTCACATCCTTGCCAACACTTGTTTTTTTCTGTTTTTTTTTTAATAGTAGCCATTCTAATAGGTATAAGAAGGTAGCTTATTGTATTTTGATTTGACCTTCCCTAGGGATTAGTGATGTTGAATATCTTTTCATGTGATTATTGCCCATTTGTATATTTTCTTTGGAGAAATGTCTGTTCAAATCTTCTGCAAATTTTTGAATTGAGTTTTGATTTTTTTTTGTTATTGAGTTTTAACAGTTCGCTGTAGAAATATCTTATCAGATATATGATTTGCAAATATTTCATTTCATTCTGTGGGTTGTTGATGTTGTCTTTTGATGCATGGAAATTTTTAGATTTCCATGAACTTCAATTTGTCTATTTTTAATTTTGTTACCTGTCTCTTTGACGTCACATCCAAAAAATCATTGCTAAACCCAATGTTGTGAAGTTTTTGCCCTACATTTTCTTTTAAGAGTTTTAAATTTTAGCTGTTACATTTAGAATTTTGATCCATTTTGAGTTTATTGGTGTATATGGTGTTAGGTGAGGATCTGACTTCACTTTTTGCATGTTGATATCTAGTTTTCTCAGTACCACTTATTGGAAAGACTTACCTTTCTTCATTGAATGGTTTTGGCATCCTTGTCGCAAATTATTTGACCAGAGGAGAAAGGAGGAGATGGCTACCTTCACACCTCATGGGTACAATGCACACTATCCAGATAGTTACCTTTGTAAATAGGTACTCATATAAATTTGACTTGAATGATGTGAAAGGTAACCTAAATGTTTGTACCTCTGTAATATTCTCAAATAAAATAAAATAATTTAACCACATGCTCCAGGGTTTATTTCTGGGCTCTCTGTCTTATTTCTTTGGTCTATATGTTTAGCTTTATGCCAGTACCTTACTGTTTTGATTTCTGTAATTTTGTAGTAAGTTTTTAAATCAGGACATTTGAGTCCTCCAGCTTTGTTCTTCTTTTTCAAGATTGTTTTATCTATTTGTGGTCCTTTGAGATTCCATATGAATTTTAGGATGGGTTTTGCTATTTCTGTAAAAAATATCATTAGGATTTTGATAGGGATTTTTTTTTAATCTATAGATTGCTTTGAGTAATAGCAACATCTTAACAATATTAAATCCTCCAGTCCATAAACTTGAGATATATTTTCATTTATTTGTATCTTCCTTAATTTCTTTCATCAATTTTTTTTACTTTTCATTGTATAAGTCCTTCACTTCCTTGATTAAGTGAATTCTTAAGTATTTTATACTTTTTGATGCTATTATAAATGAAACTTTTTTTGGTAAGTTCTTTCTTAGGTTGTTCATTGTTAGTATAAAAATGCAGCTAATCTTTGTGTGTTCACTTTGTATCCTGCCACATTGTTGAATTTATTTGTTCTAACAGGTTGTTTGTTTGTTTGTTTTGGTGTGTGGACTCTAGAATTTTCTATTCATAATATCATATCATCTATGAATGGAGATAATTTTACTTCTTCCTTTCCAATTTGGATGCCTTTAATTCTTTTTCTTGCCTGATTCCTCTGGCTAGAAATTCTAGTATTATGTTGAATAGAAATGGTAAAAGTAGACAACTTTGTTTTATTCCTGATCTTAAAGGAAGAACTTTCAGCCTTTCATCATTGAGTATGATATTAGCTATGGGCTTTTTATAATGGCTTTTATAATGTTGAGGTAATTTCTTTCCATTCCTATTATTCCTTTTTGGTCCTTTTGTTATGAAAGGCTGTTGAACTTTGTCAGATTCTTTTTCTGTATTAATTGAGATGAACATGTGGGTTTTTTCCCTTCATTCTGCTAATACGGTATATTATATTGATTGATTTTCATAGCTGAAATACCCTTGAATTCAAGAAATAAATTCCTCTTGGTCATGGTGTATCATCCTTTAAATATACCACTGAATTTGGTTTATTAGTATTTTGTTGAAGATTTTTTGATCAATGTTCATGGAACTGTCTCTTATTTTACTTCTTCATTGTAGAACACAGATTTTTATGTAGTAAGTGCTCAACAGGTGTGTGTTGAATCTGTATCATCAGTAGCTTGAGAACTTTGAGGTTTTAGGAATAAGGAAGTTACTGTGGTGGCAAGTTGTCAAGACCATCGTCCACTACATGCACACAATGCCTACCCAAGAAGGAAGAGGAACCAAGTTTTATGTTGAACACCAACAGCAGCTCAGAATCAAGATGCTAGGCAGGGCAAAAAGTAGCAACAAACTCTCAGAATTCAGATACGAATATGCCCCATCCAGAAGGCAAGTCATCTACCCTTCCTATTGAGGGTGGGATGCCTCTGAGCATGGGCAGTAAACTGGCTGTTTGCAGGTTCTTGCATATATCCAGTGAAACTTCACTCCACCTAGGGAAAAAAAAATCAGTGTAGATCTCCATATCACAGTATACAATAAAATACATTTCATATGAGGGAATGATTAAAATGAAAAAAAGTGCAATCATGGAGGTCTAGTACAAAATTTGGGTGAATGTTTATACAAAATTGGGTGCAGGAAATTCCTAACCATGAAGCCAAAAGTAAAAATAGAAACCATGAAGGAAAAATTGGCTACATTTGACTAAATAAAAATTCACAATGTCCATGCTGCAAAAAATGTGTTATATTAAATAAAAAGACAAAAGAAACTGAGAAAAATATTGACAGCATATCAATATATGGCAGACAAAGAGATAAAAGCATTTATTCATAAAAAATCTTATAAATCAACTCATATGAGCAAGTTATGAAAAGGTACAGAAACCAATAAGCATATGAAAAATAAAATCTAATGTTATGATTAAGAGATTCAAAGAGATGTGATTATCTACTAAATAAAAAGAAACAAAATCTAGCAATGGAAAGACTCTTATACCCCATTAGTGGGAATGCAAGTTGATAAAACTTTTATGGAAGCCAATCAGGAAATACATATCAAAAGTCTTTTAAGGAAATGTGTCACCTTTAATCTAGTAATTGTACTTATGGAAATATATTCATTCTAAGGCCAGGCATGGTGGCTCATGCCTATAATCCTAGCACTTTGGGAGGCTGAGGTGGCAGGATCCTTTGAGCTCAGGAGTTCAAGACCAGCCTGAGCAAGAGTGAGACTCTGTCTCTACTAAAAATAGAAAAATTAGCTGGGTGTATGTTGGGTGCCTGTAGTCTCAGCTACTTTGGAGGCTGAGGCAGGAGGATTTCTTGAACCCAGGAGTTTGAGGTTAGCATGAGCTAGGCTGAAGTTACAGCACTCTACCCAGGGCAACAGAGTGAGACTCTGTTTCAAATAAAAAGAAAAAAGAAGTATATGCAATCTAAGGAAATAATAATACCTACAAAGAAGTAGTTAGAAGTTCAAAGGATGTTCTTTTACAATTACAGTAGAACCTTTATAGTTGACCACCTCCTTAAGTTGACCTAATTTTCATAGTTTGGACATGTACCTCATGGGAATTCCTTTTGTTGATTGCCTCTGTGTGTAGACAGTTAGTTACAGTCCCTTGGGTAATCAACTTATAGAGGTTCTACTGTATTTAAAATAGCCAAGCGTTGTAAAAGCAAAAATGTACAGAAATAAGAAATCATTATATGAATTATTTTTTATTCATATGATGAGATGTTATGTGATTATTAAAATTATATTATCATTGAATATTGTTCGAAGAGGCTTTAACTGGAATTAATGGTGTTCTGAAGTCATTGTTGTGTGGTAGGGATCAAGTCTGTTCTGACTAATGCTTCTTACCTTTTATTGTTCGGGATCAGAGCCTGTTATAGTCCCATATCATCACATATATCTCAGGGGTCACTAAGCAAATAATGTGTATTTTCTTTTTCTTAGACCTTTTCACTTATACCTTTCCTGGAGTTTGCATAAAGACTTTATGCATGTTGTATTTGTCTAAGGTTTTTTCCCCCTTTGTGTTTCCTCAATGAGACCATTGGCCTGTAAATATTGGCAAGCTCCCATTAATTCTCAGACCTTTTTATTTTTTTAAATTTACATTTACTACCTTATAGTTTCCTCTAGTCTATGGCTCTTGATACCATCTATATGCTGATAATTTATCCTTGAATCTTCTCTTTTTTCTTATACCTCATATCAAAACTCACATACATGCTCACTAATGTCCTAACTGTGATCATCTCTAGATTTTGGGACCACATTTTTATTTCTTTTCTTTTTGCTCACCTATATCTCTAATTTCTAATTTTCCACAGTGCATATACTTTGCTTTTGTAATAAAAAATAAACCATGTGAACATGGTTGTGGAGTTACTAGGTCGTCTGAGGGTATGGGATATCATGGAGTCTCAGTTTTGGAAATGACTTTTAGGTTGTAAGACCAACCTCTTCAATATCCTTGCCAAGTGCTTTTCTATTTGTACACCTCCAATGGCAGAAAGTTCATGGCCTTCTGAGGCACCATTGCATATGACTTCCACACAATGGAATTTCTTCCCTGAGGAGTCATAGATTCTATATTTTTGCAGTAGCCTCCTAGTCAATCTTCCTATTTCCATTCTTCACCCTCTACAATCCATTCTTAGTGGAGCGATCCTCACAAAACACAAGTCATATCATGTCACTCTTCTGCTCAAAACCTACTTTCCAGCTTCCTAAAAAAAGATTCAAGAACCTTCTATATTTTATAAGGCCCTATGTTATTTAATCTACCTTGTATGTGAAACCCAGATTCCTAAATGTTTATTTATACTTTTGGGAACCATGACCTTCCTGGGAACCTTGCTTTGGATATTGTTTTCCTTTTAATTTTTTTCTTAGTCTTTTCCTTTTGAGATGTATATAGTATTTCCTGGGATCACTGAACATCACAGAGTAGAGTATGCTGTTTCCTTTCTTGTTCTTGATACTTCTTTTAATGAAGCTCAAGTTAGAATTATGCTGTTATGATGATTTTTCAAGAGTGAAAACAGAAAGGTCATATCATAGTTTCTAATTTATACATACATATACACAGTTTCAGTGTATTGTAATGGGGAAAAGAAAGGGAGAAAGAAAGAAAGCATATGGAAGATTCAATACTGGAGACTGAATGAACTTCAGGGGGAACAATTCAAGGTTAGAAGTGCTAGAAGTATCACCAGTATCAATAAAACATATTCTCCTGCTTTGAATTTTTATAGATATATTGTATCATTGATTTAATGAGTTTAACTTGCCTTCTGTGGAAGGAACATTATGGTAGGTACTGTTGGTCAAGGCAGCAAAGGGAAAAGAGGAAGTCAAGATGTGGACTTGCTTCTCTCAAGAAACACACTTAGACACACTAGTTAGGAGTAGTCTGAAAGAAGTGGCTTAAAACATCCCGAGAACAGCTGCAATGTACTGTAAAATGAACCAGATGTGAGGCTTTGGAGGATTGGCAAATTAAGGGGCGATGAGAGTGTAATGGTGTTGGTACTTCATTTAATAAATGTTTTTTGAATACCTCCTCTCTGCAAATGACTGTGCTGAGTTTCATCGGAATACACAAAAAGAATGAAGCCTTGACCTTACCTTCAATGTAGTTTACTATGGGTCAGCGGCCTTCAAGATTAGGCAATTATGGGAGTTTTTAAAGACTTGGACAAATGTTCAGGACAATCTTAAATTTTTTTTTAAAAAGCATGCAAAATTACACGGTAAGCATGATGTGTAAAAATTTCCCAGAAGAAGATTAGGAGAAAAATATGCTGAAATGTTAAAAATAGAATGTGTCAGTCATGTTGGGATGGAATCACAGTGACCTCCCTTTCCACTTCTGTATATAGTCAGCCCTTGAACAACATGAGTTTGAACTGCACTTGTTCACTTTTATGTGGATTTTCTTCCTCCTCTGCCACTCCTAAGACAGGATGACCAGCCTCTCCTCTTGTTCCTTGTCAGCCTACTCAAAGTGACGACAGTGAGAATGGATACCCTTTATGATGATCCACTTCCACTTAATGAATACTAAATGTGTTTTCTCTTCCTTATGATTCTCTTTAAATAGAGTTGAGATTTTCACAGTAGCCTCCTAGTCAGTCTTCCTATTTCTGAGACTAGACCAAAATAGTAGAGCACTACTAATGTATTGTTTTCTTTTCTCTAGCTTACTTTATTGTAATAATACGGTATACAATACACATAACATGGAAGGTATGCATTAATTAACTATATATGTTTTCGGCAAGGTTTCCCGTCAACAGTAGGCTGTTTGTAGTTGAGTTTGAGGGAGTCAAAAGTTATACATGGCTTTTTGGGTGAAAGTGTGGGGGAGTTGGCATCCCTAATCCCCATGTTGTTCAAGGATCAACTGTACTTTTATTACCATTTTTCTATCATAAAATGCATCATTATGTTTTATAATCATTACAAAAAAGAGTTAATTGCACCCATTTTACTGATATTCTTGTCTTGAAGGATAATAGAGACTTTATCCTAAACTCTGAGGTCATTTCTTAGCTTTTATTCTTATCATCACAGCTTTTGACCACCCACTTTTTTAACATATCCTTGACTTACATGGATTTTTTTTTTTTTTTTTTTTTTAGTTCTTTCACATCTTGTATCTCTCTTTCTCTTCCCATAACCTCTAGCTTGGCGTTTCTAAGGCTCTGCCCTTATCCTTAACATCTCTTGGAGACTACTCTATACACAGGCTAAGGGATCTCAGGCATACCATCTGTGACCTTGGCAGCACTGTTAATTCTTGAATTATGATACTCATGTTCTGGTATCTCTAAGGACTATACGTGGCCAAGATGCTCTCCTATAACACATGTGCTCTGGCCTTTCCACATTGGGGTGAAAGTGAAGAGATGGGACTGGTCTTAAATGTTTATTTATTTATTTATTTATTTATTTAGGCAGAGTCTCACTCTATTGCCCTAGTCCAGAGTGCCATGGTGTCAGCTTAGCTCACAGCAACTTCAAACTCCTGTGTTCAAGTGATCCTCCTGCCTCGCCTTCAGATGTAGTTGGGATTAAAGGTGCCTGCCACATGCCCAGCTAATTTTTCTTTCTTTCTTTTTTTTTTTTTTTCTTTTTGGTAGAGATGGTCTCACTCTTGCTAAGGCTTGTTTCAAACTCCTGAGCTCAAGCAAACCGCCTGCCTTGGTCCCCCAGTGTGCTAGGATTACAGGCATGAGCCACCACCCCCGGCCTGTCTTAACTGTTCTGAGCCTGTTTCCTCATCTGTAAAACTGCATGTAGTTAGGAGGACACTGCAAAGAGGTAAATGTGTAAAGTGACCAGCGGGGCGCCGCATGCAACAGCTGCTCCAGGAATGTTCTTCCTTTCTTTTCCCTTTTCTTCCATTTCTATCATCTGCTTGAATACGAGAATGATGATCTCAGGGCATATTGTCTGTGGTTCATATTATATACATCTGCTAAAGATCCAGTTAATCTATTTTGATTGCTATCAGAGCAAAGGATTGCTATCAAAATGTCTATTTATGCAAACAGAATGGAGTCCTTTATTAATCCACCAATTAGTAGTGCTCCAGTACTTTGTTCTAGTCTCGGCTTTGCAGAGTTTCTTCTGCAGTTAGCAAAATGTCAGTGAACAAACAAATAAAATAAATGTATTGTGTAGGATTGAAACAGGAGAAAAAGGGATTATTGAAGTTACTTAGCCTCACTTTTATGGTTTTTCTTTGCCTAAATTAGCTGTTTCTTTATTCAGCTGTTTTAGTTGTTTGAGGACAGTATAGTCAGGGAATCTCTCTGCCCTGACAACATACTAGAGTACCTACATACACTAGAGTACTGAAAGTAAACATAATTTATCTTTCCAGAGGGTACCTTTCTTTTCCCATTTTGATGATCCTTGACGTTAAAGGGAGAGGCAATAGGGTACAGTGGGAAGTGTTTAAGACTTGGATTTGCATTCGTAAGTCTGGCATATGAATTCTGCTTTGTAGGGCTGGTGTGAGAATTAAATCACTTAATATTTATGAAATCATTTTTTAAAAAACTTCTAGCATGTAGGTCATTATTATGTCTTAGGCAGACACACAAATTATCCAGAAATATCCATCTCTAGTTTGATGTAGTTAAATATTTATTTTGTTTCCCACCATGTTTGCCCAGAGAGAGAGAGGGAAAGAGAGAGAGAGATAGGATTATCTTAAAAATTTTAGCAGCCAAAGAGCTTTAGCTACTGAATCCCTTGTCACTTAGCTAGTGCATGGCTTACAGTAGATCCTTGACAGATGTTTATCAAGTGGGTAATGAATGAAATCAATTTATCCCACCCTTATAGTAGAGGAGTATAGTCATACTGAGTATTTATTTATTTAGTCTCACTCTGTTACCCAGGCTAGAGTGCTGTGGTGTCATAGCTCACAGTAACCTCAAATTCTTGGGCTCGAGCAATCCTCTTGCCTCAGACTCCTGAGTAGCTGGGACTACAGGCATCCATTGCTATGCCTGGCTAATTTTTCTATTTTTCTTTCTTTCTTTTTTTCTGAGACAGAGTCTCACTCAGTTGCCCTTGGTAGAGTACTCTGGCATCACAGCTCACAGCAACCTCAAACTCTTGGGATCAAACGATCCTCTTGCCTCAGCATCCAAGTACCTCAGTACCTCAGTACCAAGTGAGACTACAGGTACCAGCCACGACAGTTGGCTATTTTTTTCTTTTAGGGACAAAGTCTTATTCTTGTTTAGGCTTGTCTCAAACTCCTAAACTCAAGCAATCTGCCTGTCTTGGCCTCCCAGATTGCTGAGATTACAGGTGTGAGCCATTGCGCCTGGCCTATGGTGACTTTTTAACAGAGAGACAACCCAGACTCACCAACTCCCATGAACAGGATCTGTGAAGCCACTCAGCAGGAATTATCTGAACACTGTGTACAAATGTATGCTATTAAGTTTTAGGATGGTTTCTATAAGTTCTAACTAATCTAGATATTTTAATTAATGAATTTCAAAATTTGTTGAGTACTTCGTAGTTCATGAAGCAATTGAATTTCAATGTCTCCTGTAATGTTATGGAGATATATTGATCTTGCTATAGATGAGGAAATAAAATTTAGAGAAATTAAGTAACTTGTTTAAGGTAACATGGAGAGCAAGAAATAGAATCTTGCATGAACTCAGGTCTTTGGGTGCAAGCCCAGGGCACCATGACCTAAGTATCCTTCTGCCATAACTGATGCTAATGTGGTACTTGAGTACTTTGCCTCCAAGTTTCCCCAGGGCCAAGGATAAAATACTGGGAGGCAATTTGGTTTTGGAGGTGCGGAGGGGGAAGCTGGCTGTTCTACAATTGCTTGCTGAGCCATCTGCTCTCTCTTCCTCTTCAGAAATGATGCATTTGTTACTGTGGGCTGCATTTGCCGAATACTAGGATTATGTCACTTTCTCTGTTTGTCACATGTGGGGCATTTGGTGACATGCAACTCAGCCTACATTGGTTTTCCTACGTAATATGATAGGTGCACGCACATTTGCTTTCATTTCAATGTCTGAACAATTTCAATGCCATTTAAACAAGCATCACATGTCTGTGCAACAATAGAAATCGTCACATTTTCAACTTCTCTTTTTGTATAATGTTAATAGAAATCAGAGAAAAAACATCATAAGCACACATGCGCACACATGTACAACAAAAACAAACCAAAGGAACTTGATGAAGCAGGGCACTGGTCAACAATGTCACTTTGGTTTTTACTAATGTCAATGAGGTTTGTCTGTTATTTTGTAATTTTGCATCCAGACCTATTCATGTTTAGCAATAATTAACAATTATCCTGGCATAATTTGTAAGTGAACCAGTGGTTGAATGGGTTATGTGTGGGTGGGAGAATTAATTTTTATTGCTGTAGGAATATTTGATAAGATGATTAGAAAGAAACTGACTTTGGTTAGTGCCACTTCTAATTTGCTTTAATGACCTTGGCAAAGGAATTTCACCTCTTTAGGCCCCAGTTATTCCATCTGTAAATTTATGAGTGCAAAAGTTCTCTGTTAATTGTAGCTCTGTGGATCTATGATTAATTGATTTTTGTAGTATATAAAAATTAAAGATGACATGCTTGGGGCATATTTTCTGGGAATAGGGAAATGGCACCAAATATTCTGTTTTTCTCTTTTCGAGTAGAAAGTAGAATTATAGGAGAGTTGACAGGCTGTGCAGATATCTCCAAGCATGGCTAGAGCATGGGACTTATTGTTTATACATAAAGTTTATATGAGGCAACATTTTGGCAAAAAAAAGATTGGAAAATTATTTCTGAGACTGTTTATTGCCTTCATGGTTTTTAAGGGTATTTAGAATCCTGGTAACTTACACTCAGGTTGGATTTATTGATATCTTCATTCTTCAAATATATGTGAGTACTTACTATGCACGAATCACAATTCTTGATGCTGGAGATTTAAAGCTAAATTTAATTCATTTACCTGTCCTCAAGGGACTCCCAGTCTGATGAGGAAGACAGATCTGTAAACAGATTGCAAGTATGATAACAAAAAGAGTGTACAGATCAACACAGCTGGCAAAGAGGAGGGAGAGAATAACCTACTAGGAAAGGCCCAAGAAGAAAAGATAACACAAAGTAGGTTCTGCAGAACGAGATTATTTCCTGGTGGAAGGAGTATATGATTGGGAGAAGGCAGAAGGAACAGAAGCAGGAAGATACAGAGGTGTGAAATGCATGGAATATTGGACAATAGCAAGTTGTGTAGTGTGGCTTTGAGTATGCAAGAGATGTGGGGTGATGAGACTAGAGAGCAAGTTTAGAGCCCAACTGTGAAGAGCGGTGATGCCTGTCTAAAGACTCTTTATTTCATTCGCTTTCTATCAAAGAGCTTTAAGCCATATAGTGACATGAGCAGCTTTGAGTCTACCAGTGCTGCTTCATTAAAGATAAGATCTTGGCTTATTCACTGAAGAAGTCCAGGTCAAATGAATGTAGACCTAGAAGCTTGCTTTAGGTGGAAAATTTATATCATAATGTTCCCTCTTTAGGAAAACTGTGTAGTTGTTTATAATATGCTCTTTCCAGTAATCAAGAAAGGTCTTACTAGTGCTGTCTGTCTGATGTGGCCGTGCAGGAAAGGGGAATTTTGTTTCAACGAGGGCAGTGGGAATAAGGGAAAGTGAATAAAAGGGTTCAAAATGTAGGCAGATCCTGGAGGAATTCCCTAAGCCAATCAGGAGGCAAGAAATAGGTAAAGGGCTCCTATATGTAGAATAATAAGAACTAATAATTACAATGTTACAGTGGATACTTTGACTAGGGTTCATCTGCAATTCCAGAGGATATAGTTCTCTGCGGCTGGTAACAGGTGAAAGAATGGGATATTAGTTGTCAGCATTTTCCAGAGTATTGAGTAGTCTTCCTGGTCATCTAGTCATTAGTCAGATCCATGGCAGTTGTGTATGTTTCCAGGGGTGTGATCTATTAATAGTGGGTGCAATTGGCCACCAGGAAGATTAGCCCCTGCCTTGAGTGAGCACAATTACTATTGTGTAAAGTATAGCAGATAGTTGTTGCTTTTGTGTACCAGTAATTTTTCCCCTTCTAGTATCTCTTTCACTTTGAAAAACTGACCCAAAAATATTAAATAGTGAAGCTTTAACCCTTGTTGCTCTACCTTCCTGGCCAAGGGATGAGCATGGAAATCAAGATAGACCAGTCAGACTCTCCATGAAATTCTGAGTCTTGAGTGGAGTCATTCAAGGATGCAATGTTGGAGGAGTGCAGTCCCATATGCACTGCTAATGAGATGTCTGGAACCGTTCAGGTTCTATTTCTCCCTGTATCCTGTGTGTTACTCTTTCCTTTAACAGAGGAAAGCACACAAAAACAGGAAGCAATAATGAATGCCAGTCAGCAAGATATATGAACATAGCTGTGAAACACTGATTTACCAAGATTATGAAAGTTTACCAAGTTGTTTGTACACTATTGCCAACTAAGTGCATGGTGACGAGTTCGTGAACTTAATTGTCAGACCTCAGATGCACACTATGATAAATTTACAGTCAGTTTACTCATAATTGCCCTAAATTGGAAGTGACCAAGATGTCCCCTGATAGGTGAATGAATTAATGTATTCCATACAATATCCTTTAATAATGAATAGGACTGCTATCAAGCCACAAAAAGACCTGAGGACACTTACATGCATATTGCTAAGGTAAAGGAGTCAGTCTGAGAAAGTCTGCATACTGTAGCATTTCACCTATATGATATTCTGAAAAAGGCAAAACGACAGAGACAGAAAAGAGGTCAGTGGTTGCCAGTGAATCAGGGATGGATGAGCAGGTGAAGCACAAAGCATTTTCAGAGCAGGATTGTTCTCTATGATACTGTAATGGTCGATACAGGACGTTGTGCCTTTACCAAAGCCCACATAGTTTAGTTAGCCCAAATGTAAACTATGGACTTTAGTTAATAATGGTTTGATTGTAACAAATGTCTCACACTAATGCCGGATGTTAATAACAGGAGAGTGTGCATGTGGTGGGAGCGGGAGGGCAAGGAAGAACTATGGGAACTCTCTGTACTTACCATGCAATTTTGCTATAAATCTAAAACTACTCTAAAAAAAATCTATTTAAAAAAAAGACAGCAGGTTTTGGTATCAGGGTAATGATATGCTTCATAGAACGTGTTGGGGAAGGGTCCTTCCTCCTCAATTTTGGGAATAATTTCCTGAGAAAGGAAACAGCAGAGGATCTTAATAAATGGAAGAACATACCATGCTCATAGCTAGGAAGAATCAACGTTGTTAAAATGTCCTTACTACCCAAAGCAATATACAAATTTAATACAATTAAAGCA
>CAUYRH010058617.1:0-21335 GCA_963574655.1 Perodicticus potto
TAATTCCTTTACTAGGTATATACCCAGAAGACCAAAAATCACATTATAACAAAGACATCTGTACCAGAATGTTTATTGCAGCCCAATTCATAATTGCTAAGTCATGGAAGAAGCCCAAGTGCCCATCGACCCACGAATGGATCAATAAGTTGTGGTACATGTACACCATGGAATACTATGCAGCCTTAAAGAAAAGATGGAGACTTTACCTCTTTCGTGTTTACATGGATGGAGCTGGAACATACTCTTCTTAGCAAAGTATCTCAAGAATGGAAGAAAAAGTATCCAATGTACTCGGCCCTACTGTGAAGCTAATTTAAAGGTCTCATATGAAGGCTATAACCTAACTATAGCAAAAGAATATGGGAAGGGAGGGGAGGGGGGAGGTTGAGGTGAAGAGAGGGTAATTGGTGGGGCCACACCTATGGTGCATTTTAGAAGGGTACAGGCAAAGCTTACTAAATGCAGAATACAAATGTCTTCATACAACAACTAAGAAAATTCCATGAAGGGTATGTTAAACAGTTCGATGAAAACTTTTCAGATTGTATATGAAACCAGCACATTTGTACCCCTTGATTGCACTAATGTACGCAGCTATGATTTAATAAAAATAAAAAGAAAGAAAAATGAACAGAGCTTCAGATAGTATAAAAAAGAAATAAATTTACCAATACATATTTAATGTGAATTTCAAAAAGAGGAAGAGGCTCAGTGTCTGCAGCTCAGTGGTTAGAGTGCTGGCCACATACACCAGGGATGGTAGGTTCGAGCCCAACCCAGGCCCGCTAAACAACAATGACATCTGCAACAACAAAAAAAATAGCCAGGTGCCTATAGTCCCAGCTACTTGGGAGACTGAGGAAAGAGAATTGCTTAAGCCCAAGAGTTAGAGGTTGCTGTGAGCTGTGACACCACAGCACTCTACCAGGGGCAACAAAGTAAGACTCTATCTTAAAAAAAAAAAAAAAAAAGAGGAAGAAAAGAAGAAGATGCACACACATGCACAAAAGACAAAATCTTTCTAAATTTAATAAAAAACATTAATGTAAAAATTATAAAACTTCAAATAACACCAATGAGGATATACAAATGAAGATACCTAGACACATAATCAAACAGTTAAAAATCAAACAGAAAGAGAAAATATCTTTTTTTCTTAATCAGTCCCAGATGAGCTTCCAACCATCAGCCCTTGTGTACAGGGCTGGGGCTCTAACACCAAGCTAGAAAGAGAAAGTATTGAAAGCAAAATAAGAAAAATAATAGCTTATGAAGTACAGGTGATCAATAACACAATTAATAGCTAACTTAACATCTAAAACAATGGAAGGCAGTGGAATAAAATTTTAAAAGAGATTAATAGAAGAAAACTGGCAACAGAGAATTCTATACCAGCAAACACAGAGATACACACAGATAGACACACAGACACACAAAATTAATGCGAAATGTAAAAATATAAAAAAAAATGCTTAGGTTTCTTCCCTGGATTTTTGTCAGTTGTCCTAAGAACTCATTGATAGGCTCTGAAGCAAACACAACGATTTGTTACCCTGCTCATAGCTCCAAAAGCTATAGGAAAGTTTAAATCTCTTCCCTGATGTTTCAGTAATTTGAGTCTACAAAATAAACTATTAATAGATTAATAGGTAAAGAGGCCATACAAATGTATTAATGTGCATATATGTGCACGGGAATATAAGTAAGTAAAAAAAAGGGCCAGTTGGTTGATGCCTTTATACTTCTTAAGGTTTGGCACACAGCAAAACAGTTTATGTGAGGGAGAGGAAAGGAAAGTCATGGCTCAAAAAGGCCATCTTGCTATGCACATAAAACACAGGTAGTAGCTCTCAGGAAAGAATAGACCAGGGGGCCTCAAACTATGGCCCACGGGCCACATGCAGCCTGCCGAGGACCTTTATCCGGCCTGCCCAGTGTTTTTGCCGCCAGTGCCTGTCCTGCTTAGAACATTATATAGTACTCCCACTGCTGTGATTAAAGAAAGAAAATCAAACACTTGTCAATTGTATGGTATAACTATTAGGAATAATTTGAAAAACAAGAATGTGGAGTTAGAGAAAGAGAAGTGAAATAGATGTCAGTTAATAAGTCTGTTTTTCCCAGTGTAGTAGCTTTGGAAGAGATGAAGGGCTTTAAAGCAAAGTAAGTTGGAAACCTGGACCCTGTTCACTGGGTCTTTGTAAGCAGAACCAACGTACTTAAGTTAGCTCAGCTGCATGCTCTAGCTAAAGCTTTTGTGGGAAGAATTAAAGTGGCCTGAGGAAATAGGTGCACAAAAATTTAGTAAATAAAGAATAATAAATATTAAGTACAGGGAATATTATTTGTCCTTAAAAAAGAATGAAATCCTGTCATGTGCAACAAAATGGAGGGATCCAGAGGACACTGGGCTGAGTGAGATAAGCCAGTTAGAGAAGGACAAACAATGGATGACTCCATTCATACGTGGAATCTAAAACAGTCAAACTCACAGAAGCAGAGAGTAAAATGGTGGTTGCCAGACACCAGAGAGAGGGAAAACTGGGGAGCTGGTGTTCAATAAAGTTTCAGTTATGCAGGATGAATAAATTCTAGAGTTCTGTCTTACAATGCAGTGCCTACAGATAACAATAGTGTATTTTGCACTAAAAAATTTTAGGGAATAAACCTCCTGTGAAGTGTTCTTACTACAAACAGACAAGGGGCACAAGGAACTTTGGGAGATGATGGATATGTTTATTACCTTGAATGTGGTGATGGTTTCTCAAGCATATGTATATATACACAAACTGATCAAAATGTAAACAGTAAATAAGTGTTACACTTCAATAAAGCTATTAAAAACAGAATGATAAACCTTTTTCTTTTTAATCTTAAGCATCCAAATGACTTTATTAGTGGAAAGTCCTTGGAAATGATGAAATCCAAAAGTATTGAACATTTAGATGGAACCAGATAAAATTTTATGCATGTTGCCTGCTAGATACCAAAATAAAGATGAGTCATTTTTATAAAACCCCAGGGAGAAATATTTAGAATAAGGCTGCCTTGCTGACCACTAAGCTTGTGCATGATGGCTTATGATGTGAATGGCCTCTATGGGTACTGTACAATATACAAGCTTCTAAACATGCACAAGGTGCTGATTGTAGATGGTATAGAATTCTTGGTTGCCAGTTTTCTGAGGCAAAGAGGACCACTTGAGCCCAAGAGTTTGAGGTTGCTGTGAGCTATGACGCCATAGCACTCTACCCAAGGTGGCAGAGTGAGATTCTGTTTCAAAACAACAAAAACAAAAAGTTTTATTCAACAGAAGTTTATGAGAGCCTTCAAAAATGAAGACCTAGAGAAATGGGGAAACCTGGATTTTTTGCATAGGTTTGATAAAATGTGGGCAGTCGTGTGGAATATAATTAGACAAAAGTAAGCATGAGCTAATAATGTTAATCAACTGGAAGGAACTTAGCAAATAAAAGGGATCTCCTGTTTATTGAGATCCCTCGTGGCTTCTCTGTGTCTTCATTCTTTTCCTGCAGGTATAGGGAAAGGCATGTGAAGTTTCTATGACTGACCATTAGAGAAAGCAGGTTGGAGAATTCTTTGAAGGCCAGCTCTCACTCAGCAAGCCAGGAGAAATCAGAGAATGACCTCATACTTCAGGCATGTTATCAGTTTTGAGATGCCATGTTTGGGGGTAGCATGGTCTGTACCCCATCATTATAATAGACCAAATTATAAGGTCAAATGAAAAGAAATGAAATGAAAACTAATGTCTGCTAGAAAGAAATTAAAAATATTTCACCCCAAAATGTACTTTAGCGTATTTGGAGATGACTATTCAGAAGGCCTGTGGACTGAAATAGCCCTGCAAAGTTGCTTTTTGTAAAGGAGATTTTCACCTGCAAAGAAAACTCTACTTTAGGAAAATAAACAGATGGACTTTCTCTGAAGGCCCTCTTTTCCAGATGTGGGAAAAGTAAATTCACAGGAGCAGGGGTGTGACACTTTTGAAGGTCTGACTGAGAAACTGCTACCACTACTGTCTATTCCAGGGGTCCTCAAACTTTTTAAACAGGGGCCAGTTCACTGTCCCTCAGACTGTCTAAGGGCCAGACTATAGTTTAAAAAAAAAACTATGAACAAATTCCTATGCACATTGCACATACCTTATTTTGAAGTAAAAAAACAAAACGGGGGCTGCGCCTGCAGTTAAAAGGAGTAGGGTGCTGGTCTCGTATACCGGAGGTGTTGGGTTCAAACCCAGCTTCAGCCAAAAACTGCAAAAAACAAAAAAAAGGAACAAATACAAATACAATATTTAAAATGAAAAAAAAAAAGGTGCTCCATAAAAAAAAAAAAAAGACCTCCTAACTTCATAAAAAAAATAAATCCTAACTTGTTCTTACCTCAGCCCTCAGGCAGCAGTAGGCTCTGCACAGGCAAGCTCGTGAGTCCTCTGATCACAACTCTCAGTCTCACCCAAGACTGAGAGGAGGAAGTGAGAGACAGAGAGAAGGAGGGGAGTCGGAGAGTGGGGTGCACATTCCACACATGCGCACTGTGGCCCAGGTAGAGTCAGCTGCTAAGAAGGACAGGCACTGGCAGCAAAAACACCCAATGGGCCGGATAAATGTCCTCGGAGGGCCACATGTGGCCCACGTACCGTAGTTTGAGGCCCCCTGGTCTATTCTTTCCCGAGAGCTGCTACCTGTGTTTTATCTGCATAGCAAGACAGCCTTTTTGAGCCATGAATTTACTTTCCTCTCCCTCACATAACCTGTTTTGCTGTGTGCCAAACATCAAGATGGTATAAAGGCACCAACCAACTGGCCCTTTTTTGACTTATTTATATTCCTGTGCACATATATGCACATTAGCACATTTGTATGGCCTCTTTACCTATTGATGTATTAAGAGTTTATTTTGTAGACTCAAATTACTGAAACATCAGAGAAAAGATTTAAACTTTCCTATAGCTTTTGGTGCTATGAGCACGGTAACAAATCATTGTGTTTGCTTCAGAGGCTATGAATGGGTTCTTGGGACAACTGACAAAAATCCAGCAAAGAAACGTAAGCATTTTTTTGTTTTACTAAGTCAGTTCTCCCAGATTTCTGCCTATAGCACCCAGATAAAGGTGGTTAAGAGTCTCTGTTTGTCCTTTTCTCTTGCTAAAGTTGAATTAACAAGGAAAATCAGTATGTAAAGTAGTTCTAGTTCTATGTTGGTTTGACTCACTTTTGATTTCAAAAAAGTGGGCATTTTAGAAAGAAAGCTTTTTAGAGAATTCTTGTCTTAAACAGCTATCTTATGGGTACCTATGGAAAGACACAAAGAAAGTACAGTCTTTGAAACCCTTGGAAAAATTTTTTAAAAAATCAGATTTAAACAAAGTTAAAATTGTACACTCAGTCTTCCTGCTTCAGATCTCCTGAGGGATTTTTCTTTTTAAGGCATCTAAACCTGACGTCCAGGAATTAAGGTCCCAGACTTTTCCCTCTGCAAGCCCATGTTTGATTCTGGGTCAGGGAACCAGTCCTTTGGAGATGTAAATCCTTTAACTCTGGAGGAAGAGAATCATTAAAAAAATGAATTTTCATTATTTGTTTTGAATTTATATTTGTATGACTCTTAACATTAAGACTACCCATTTGTTTTGTAAACCTTTATTCCATAAACAGCAAGTTTGTTTTTCTTTCTCTTAAGCCCTACAGAATATGGGCAGACAGAAATGTGGGTGGTACCCCATGCACAACTAGCAAAACTTTCTTTAAGCTGCCGTTGGGCATAGTCAGCATTTTGAAATGGGAGCAGTATTTGCTTCTCTTTGGAACCTTGGTTAAAGCCTTTAAGGAATTCTCGATTTGAGTTTCATGTGTACATATTTGTTTCGGTGTTGAGTCATTTGTTTAGGTATAGCTTTGGTCCAAACTTTGCTGTGTATTCAGAGTGTGATAGCAAGTAACAACTTTTTTCCCATTTGTCTTGCTTCCTGTGCTGGGCTGGAGACACCTGCCTTCCCCTGCAGCTGGGAACCACAGTGAGCAGGCAAGCCACTGCTTCCCGGGAGCAGGGAGAGAGCAGGAAGCCCCCGCTGCTGCTGCTACCATCCTCTCTGCTTCCAGAAAGACTGCTCAGGGGATAAAAAGTTACTGCTTGTATATTTAAAATGATGTCTTGAAAAAAAAAAAGAGTTCCCTGGTCAAAAGCCAGCATCACCGGCATAATTAAAACAGAGGAGAAATATTCTCTTCTGTTCTTTAAATCCGATTTCTCCCATGGGAATTTCGTAGTTTGACTAGACCCCTATTAACTATAACTTCATTGGCTTTTTGTGAAGCTTAAAATCTTCCCAAATTGCTTTCCTCTAATACCTCACTCTCCCGTTTTTTTCCACTTCCTCACCTCCTCTCTTTTCCATTGTTAATAGCAGGTAAGTGGATCCAGAGTGGAATTCTAGAGTCCCACGGCCCTTTGATGAACTCACACGCACACAAAAGGTACCACTGACCCCTCCTTGGGATTCCCTGTCTTTCTCAGAGAGCCCGAGACATGGGTTTTTCCAAGATTCTCTTACTTAATACTTCCTAATCTCTTTGGCTTTTGGACAATGGCACATGTATATGTTCCATCTGCATGAATGTCTATGTCTACATATGCTACTAAATTGACTTATTAATGAGTACTCATTACTTCAAAAACTAGCCAAAATGCTTTTTCATGTTCGCATGACTTTTGTAATCTTTAGTAAATAAAACTGTCTCTTTTTTTAAATTGTTGGTAAAATAAATAAAAATTTCAGATTTAATTAGACATTTTTGCCTGGGTCTACTGGCTACAGAGGTTTATACTGTCTCTGTAGATATTTCAAAGTCATAAAACTGTTGCTTCTGTGATACTTTTGTTTCTCGCTTGATTTGTCTGTGAGTTTATGTCTTTGGTTTCGAGCCTCTGGATTTTGGATGATGGACTGGTGAACCAGGCTGAGGTCCAGGGATAAAATGTGTGTCCATAGTGCCTGGGACAAAAGTAGCAGGACAGAGTCAAATTCAATATGGCCCTAGCCTCCCTGGTCCAGCTCTGTCTCCTGGCCATCCCGGGAGGGGTTGAATCCTTCAGGCATCATCTTCCTAGTTCAGTCCTCTGTCTGAGACTCCCATCTCAGGTGTAAATTCAGGACCAGAGGGTCCCTGCCTTTAATAACTACCTTCAGTATCACACAGGCATTTGGGACTCAGAAAAACTGGAAGACATTGGGCAGAGTACTATAGCAAGTATTTTAATGAAGTTGGTTAACATGAGACTGGCTAATGCAGAATTATGTTGGTTTTGTTTTTCCAAAAGAAAAAATTACCTAAGTAGCTTTGTTTTCCATGAGCAGTTCTCATACATTTGTTAAAAATGAGTAAATTAGGTAATTGCAAATGGAATAAAAGTATTAAAATGATCTTTTTAATACTAATTATGTTTAATAATATGTTTACTTAAAGGTTTCCAAATCTCTTTTGTAACTATACTCTTAAAATTTTTCTAAGTTAAATGATATTCAGTAAATATGTAAATAATCTTCAAATAAAGCATTGTGCAAAAATATTAGTTACTAAATCTAACTATAAAGTTATATAATTTTGACTTCTTTTTTCAGAGAAACAAAAAATATTTGGGTTTGTTAATAAATACGCCCTATTCCATAATAAGAAATTGTTCTAGCCAGGTGTGGAAGTTCATGCTTATAATCCTAGTACTCTGGGAAGCTGAGGCAGTAGGATCACCTGAGGTCAAGAGTTCCAGACCAGACTGAGCAAAGTGAGACTACCATCCTACTAAAAAAGGGGAAAACCAGCCAGGTGTAGTGGTACGCGCCTATAGTCCCAACTACTCCAGAGGTTGAGGTTGATTGCTTGAGCGCAGGAATTTGAGGTTGCTGTGAGCAACTAGAGCAACACTCTAGTTTGGGTAACAGAACAAGACTCTGTCTAAAAAAGACCCAAAAAAGCCCATGTTTGTAGAAATTATAAAATTTGTATTCCTAAAATATTCTGATAGGTAAACAGTTCAAAATTACTTACTTCCTAGGTTTTCACTAGAAATTAAGGTTACTAAGGGTTAAAATTATAATTAATACATATTGTTAACACTTCTAGATATAAGAGAAAAAAACTGTATGTAGAGTGTATTAGAAAAGTAGGCTGTGTTTTTGGTTTAAAAATGCTTATAAAGAAGACATAAAGATGTGGTTTTTATTAAAGGAAAAGCAATCTTATCTAGTTTGCAGATTTTTTAAAAGTTGTTTCAACTTAAAAAAAAAGATACGATTAAATAATAGTAAAAGTATAAAGTCTAAACAAAAGAAAGAAAAAAGAAAATAATGTAAGAGGTTATAAATAAAAGGTTTATGGAACTCTTATCTTGTGTAATTAAAGTCAACTGAGGTTGAATAGATTTGTTTACAAGATTTTATTAAAATAACTTTTAGCATCAAAAGTACACTAATACAAAATTAAAATTTTATTTTCTCGTAAAACAAGATTTTCATGGAGTATTAATAAGAGATAATAAAGCATTTTTATTCATCTTTATCGGAAACTGCAAAAAAAGAAAGCAGAGAAAAGTAGATTCTGTGTGCCTCAGTTGTCTTTAATAGGTTTTTCAATTATTTGGAAAAATGATTCTCCTCTCTATCAAAAAGTAAGAGTTTTTACTTTTTGAAATCTTTGAATTATTACTTTGGATAAAATGAATGACTATACTTTTATACTACTCTTGTTTCTATCTAGATCAATCATTTTAAACTTTTGACATATTTGACCGAATTCCTGATATCAAATTTTAAATTCCAAATTAAGTTCTTTTTACCTCAAACTAACTGTCCCTGGAAGTTCAAGAGAGACATTTTAAGCTATTTGGTTTGTAAAACTACCTGGAAAGCATTGTCAAATAATAAAAATGATGTTTAACTTTCTTAAAAGTCTTATCTGTGTGAGTATATTATTAATATGTGACCCAGAATTCCATGAGACTCCTAAAAATCTTTATACCCATTATTACACTCTAGCTCATTGTCATTGTTGTGTTTGTTTGGTTAAATTGGTGTAGACTACAGAAAATAAACAAATTTCCTTTTCAATTGCATCTTTAGTCATGGCCATTGTAAATCTTGTTATCCATAGCAAATTGATTTATTCTGATGCTTTTTTCTAAAAGCTCTTTGTAAATTCTAAAGTATTGTGTTTGTAAGGAGGTTCATGGAAAAGACTACCATAAGTACTCCTAAAAAATAGGTTTCTGAGCTGGGCTTGTTGGCTCGTGGCTATAAAGCCATGTAATCCCAGCACTTTGGGAGACTGAAGTGAAAGGATCACTAGAGCCCAGGTTGAAAGGTTGAAGTTGCTTTGAACTATGACGACGCCATTGCACTCTAGCCCAGGTAACAAAGTGAGACCTGTTAAAAAAAAAAAAAAAGAAAGAAAGAAAGTGAGACCTGTTTTAAAAAAAAAAAAAAAAGGAAGGAGGGAGGAGGGGAGAAAAGGAAAGGGGAAGGAAAGGAAAAGAAAGAAAAGATTTATGACAACTTTGAGATTATACAATTGGAATGGATACAAATTCCAAAAACTCTAATTAAAAAACCTAGATTCATAAAACTGCTAACCTAACATCAAGAATTAATTACATGGCCCTGAACTGATGGAGGACTGAAATAATTTTTTATTACTTTTTGTTTGAAAATTGATTTTTTAGTGTTTTATTTTCTAGAGTCAAGAGAATGTTTTTTCTTTGAAGCTATTTATGGCTTAAAGAAATTGGGTGGTATACAATTTTGTGAGGTAAATTATAACATTTACCTTTCACCCTACTTGATCCCTCTAGAATTCAGAATCTATTCTGCATCTTACTATGTGGCATGGTTATTTATGTAAATTCAATAAGAATTTGTTTTCTTTTGTAACAGTACACATTTAAAGGTGTTATCAAGGCTGTGACTGTAATGTCATATTTTCAGATATGACTAGACTACTTTGGGAGATTGACTTTATAAAGGCAATAGACTTGGGAAAAGACTGGCCTTATCTACACAGTTCCCTCACAGGGTTCTTAACCTTATAGTTGGTAAAGAATGTGATTTTTTTTTTTTTAAACAGTCCCACTCCATTTCCCAGGCTAGAGTGCTGTAGTGTCAGAGCTCAGGGCAACCTCAAACTCTTGGGCTCGAGCAATCCTCTTGCCTCAGCCTCCTGAGTAGCTGGAACTACAGGTGCCCCCACACAATACCCAGCTATTTTTAGTAGAGACGTGGGTCTAGCTCTTGCACAGTCTGGTCTCAAACTCCTGACTTCAAGTGATATACCCACCTTGGCCCCCCATAGGGCTAGGATTACAGAGGTGAGTCACCATGCCCGACCAAGAATGTCCCTTTGGAAATCTTAGATATTTGGGGGCCTTCAAGAAGAGATGGATTCACTCTATTTATATAGGTATTACAGAAATAATCTGAGGGTAAGTCAAATAATTGATTTGACTCCTAAGCCTCAAGAGGCTTTTTAAAATCCCAATGAAAAATTTCTTATAAAAAAGAGTTCCTGTAAAACAAATTTTAAAAGAGCTTATATTGCTAATCACCATTCTTGATAAATTTATGTAAATAATCAGGCCAAAGAGTGAATTATTTTGTAAATAAACTAGTCTTACTATAATTATCTTTGATTACAAGATAATGAAGGTTAAGTGTTTAAAGAAAACTGTTTCAGAAGAAAAACTGCAGTAAACTCATTATTGCATTATTAGATTCTAGCTCATTGTTTTTGGGTTTGCTTGGCTTTTTTAAAATTGTTCTTTGAAATTGTACTATTTACCTGCTATCTGGCCTAAACTCCCAACTTTTAGTTCCCTCTAAAACCTCCTGCAGCTCTCCCAGCTAATAGTTCTGATTTTTCTCCATGCTCCACTTTAACTTAAATCACTAAAAATTAAAACTACACTTTTCCTATAGCTCTTCAAACTGTAGCGAGGCAACTCGAGATAACCTTTAAAAGAAATCATGACAGCAACTTTGGTATGAACCACCTTCATGCCAACTGATGTGTAGACCACTCAAGAAGTTTGCTAGAACATCTGATTTAAACCATAACCCAGAAAAATCTGTTAGACTGTCATTGGCTGCCCACTCCAACTGAACAAAAGAAAACAAAGGACATTTTTAAAACTCCATTAATCTCTTGCACACTAAGAAATAAAAAAAGGGCCACCAAATAATTGAAAATGAAATGATTCAAATAAGCCCAAATATATCAGTATTCACAATAAATATAAAGGAGCCTGCTGTAGGTGGAGAGGTGCATTTGAAGAGGATTCCTTGGAGAAGGACAGCTGAGAATCCCAATTTCTCCTCAAATGTGTGTGTGTGTGTGTGTGTCTAGAAGGATAGGTAACACTTCATTCTCTTAAGTGTTGAGGGATTTTGTTTCAACAAGACACCAGGAGTGTCTCTTTGCCAAGAGACAGAAGTATGACTCCTGAGGCATCTCAAAGTTGCAATTTGGACTAAGTCAGTGGTTCTCAACCTTCCCAATGCTGCGACCCTTTAATACAGTTCCTCATGTTGTGGTGACCCCAAACATAAAATTATTTTCTTTGCTCCTTCATAACTATAATTTTGCTACTGCTAATGTTGCTATTTACATCATAATGTAAATATCTGATATGCAGGATGTATATTCATTATTACAAAGGGGTCGCGACCCACAGGTGGAGAACCGCTGGACTAAGTAATGTCAGCACTGGAGCCAGGAGTGTGCTGATATCCCAGGACTGGGCCTCCTACTTAGGGTTTGCTCAGGCCTAGGTTTTACGAATATTTCTTTTGGACTAGATGTGGACCATGTGGACAGTTGTAGGACAAGGGTATTTCAAATCTTGCCCTAAAACACTGCCTTAGGGAGGAAGGATGAATGACCTGTGTGATCCAGATTACCAGCAATGCAGAGGCTGACGCATGAGAGTTACAGGCAGGAGATGCAGAAACTCACATCCCACAAGAGTATCAGCTTTAACCATCTATCAGATGCAGAGAGCACAGAGGCATTTAGCTAAGAAAGAGCTGCCCTACCCTCTCATTCTCATACCGTCCTGGGCTCCCCTATTTAGTGCTGACAATTCAAGCCAGCAGCTAACACAGATAAAGCAGGTATCTTTTAGTAAAAAGAAAATATGGCAGTATAAATACTGGAAAAATAGAATTTAGAGTAAAAAGCATTCACGAGGATTGAAGAGCTATATTACATAATGGTAAGTGGAACAAATCACTAAGAAGATACACTAATTATGAACTTTCATGCAGTTATGTGATGCTGATAAACATCAAATAAAATCAATAACATTGCAAAGGCAACTTGAGAAATAAAGAAGTTCAATCTTTTTTAAAAAGTTATAGATCAAAACCCCAAAAATTTGAACATGAAAGAACGGAATAACATATATCTCTGTCAACCTGTCGGATGTGGGAATTTTGCACACTAAAAAATAAAGTCTATGCTTTCATTTCAAGAATTAAATATTTATGAAAAATTGATGAAATTTCAGCTTAAAAAGTATTCGCAAAGTTCAGAAATAATATCACTCACCTCATAGAGTAATATGTAAAAGATAGCAAAAAGAAAATGTTAATATATTACTTTTAAAACATTCTATATAAATCTTGGGTTAAAGAGAAATTATCAAATTCCCAGAGATTTGAAATACTGTAAGTAATACAAATTAAAACTCAGGAAATGCATTCAAATTATTATTCAAAAGGAGATTTATAGTGTTAAATCAATATATTAGGGAAAAAGGAAAAAATAGTGAGAAGTTTGGAAAAAAACTGAGCGAAGTTAATGAAAACAGAAGGGTGGAAATTGATAGAATGTAAAGTAACATTAGAGATTATTTTTATGCTTAACCTTTGGAAAAACTTATAAAATAAATCTCTGGAAACACTGATTAAAGGTAAAATGGCAAGGGCAAATAAACATTAGAGGTGAAAAAGAGATCATAACTATAGATAAAGCTAGGGTTAAAAAAGAAATTCTACAACCAATATTATGCCTATAATTTTGAATTTTTAGATGGACAGAATAGGAGAGACTATTCAACTTATTTTTGAGACTAGTATAAACCTGATAGTAAATGTAGAATTAAATGTCAACTTTAGTGCAAAAATTCTAAATAAAATAATGTCAAATCAACTTCAGAAATATTAAATCTAAAATATCATGACCATGTGAGTTTTCCAAATAATGCAAGAATGATTCTAAATTAATATATTCATTAAAAAGGATGAAAATGAATAAATGTGGAAAAATTCTATGACTTTGTAAAAGTTTGTAATCCAACATTCAATAAAATTACTCACTCAAGAATTAAGAAAACCTTACAAGAATGGGAAAACTTAAGAGTACACATTACTTTTAATGGTGAAAATTTAGAAGTATTTCCAATAAAGTCAGGAAGAATTCTCTGTGGTACTAATTAGACCAAAAGAAAAAAAAAAGAAAGAAAATGTTAAGAAAACTGGACTTAACAATGAAATAAAGGTGCATTTCCTTTTTTCAGGGACTGTATGAATGGGCAGCCCACACTCAACCCATGTAAAGACTTTCTATTGATGGCAATGGGATTAGTGTGAGGTTTAAGTACAGAACAAGCAATTGAGATCCACCCTTTGTTTAAGAGATTTCCTATGCAAGATGTTGAAGAGGGGCAAGGGCCCTGTCATTCTGCTTGAGGGCCAAGCCCTCCTGTTTAAAACCTTATGAACTCTTTGGGTGATCAAACTTGTTGCAATAAGAAGTCAGCCGGGTTAACATAAGTCCTAAACATAAAAGTTGTTCAATTTTAAAAGCTTTCTTAAGGTCATTAAACATTTCAGACAAACACTCGTTATGAACTAATTGCTAGCAAATGTTAATTTGAAAATTTAAACCGACTTTGACTTACAATGGTTTGGTTCTGGAAACTGGAAAACCAAACTAATGAGAAATTGTGTAGCATCTTCCCAGGGCTTAAAAATTCCAATCACTAAATGCCCCTAGTGTTTTTAGATACCAATTCTGAATAAACTGAGCCTTCTAATCCCAGAGTCAGCCTCTCTAAATTCCTTACATCATGAAGATAATTTCTTCTGATCTATCTCCTGTCTTCTTCCACAGTCATTCTCGAGGTCCGTTGAGACATGCATGTGAAATTCTCCTAAAGTTTTGAAATCTTGCCAATTAGAAGCAAGCATTTGCTATAGAGATGTCTACCCCATGCTTAGAATTCCTTTACCTTTTCCTGTTGTCTATAGAAACAAAATTTATGGAGCATGGAGAGCCTGTGGCCTTCTGATTTCAAGATACTTCTTTTGTAAGCACCAAAGGAAGCAATAAAAGTTTCATCTATCTCTGATGCACCCCTTTTAATAAAAAGATTCATTCTGTAAAGTTTAGATTTAGTAAGAAGGTCACACTCAGGGATCTATAAGGCCTCAAGTATCTGCAAGGCCCCAGATTCCCCTATATGATTTTGTTTCTTCATACATTTTGTATTTTTTGTTCTGTTACATAATGATGTTCTCGTGTTTTAATCAGTTCAGAGGATGCAGGGGATGCCAGGACCAACCTGTCTGCTCACACACACGTTTTTTTTAAGCCACACAAAATTCCCTCCCTGCCGCTTCCACATTTTTCTCCAAGCATTTTCTTTGTTACTCTGTTCTTACCTCCTCCTTTGATTTTCAGTTAAAGCTCACATCTTTTAAAAGTGATCTTTTATGAGCTTTACTTAAACTGATTATTATATTCCTCAATTTAAAATCTAAATTGTGAATTTCAGTTTTGAAATCCTTGTCATAAATATGTGTTGAATAAAAATGTTTTCCTTCTAAATCATATCTCATACCTGAAGCTTAGTGCAAGAGTATGCTTTCTTTTCTTCTTTTTCCCTTCTTTCCCTCCCTTTCTTACTCTCTCCCTTTCTTTCTGTTTGTGTCTCTCTCCTTTTCCTTCCTTTGTGTACTAATTCTGTTCCTAAAACTACTAGGTTTTTTTCTTTAATTTGACCAACTAGAACCCAATTTTCGTTCAAAGATATTCTAAATATTGATTGAATTACATACAAAAGTTGGTCATAAATTCTTCAGAGATAATACAGGAAAAATAAAAGATCTTCCAGTTGATCTGTTCCATAATATTTATTTCACAGTATGTGTGTTATATACACATTTCTGTTTATGTCTAGGTGAATGGTATAGCATGTTAGTTAAACCACAGATTATGGGGCTATACTATGTGTGTTCAAATTCCTACATGGCCACTTACTGAGTGACTCTGGCTAAGTTACTTTGCTTCTCTTCCACTCATTTTTTCCATCTATAAAATGGGGTGATTATAACACCCACCTCATAAGATTGTTGTGAGGATTGAACAAATTAATATATGTAGAGTACCTGATATAAACGCAACACAAATTGTAGCTATCACTAGCTTGAGAGTGCTAACTCCAAACTAGAAAGAACTCTGAAAACAAAATTACTTTTCATGACTAATTTGCAAGCACCAAAGTTAACTATCATGATACTATTTGCAATCTTTCGTTAACCCCTTTACTTTTTTATTTTTGGAGACAGGGTCTCATTCTGTTGCCGTGGGTAGTGTGCGATGACATCATAGCTCACAGCAACCACAAGCTCTTGGGCTCAAGTGATCCTCTTATTTCTGCCTCCTGAGTAGCTGGGACTACAGGCGCCCACCCAGTGTCTGGCTAGTTTTTCTATTTATTTATTTATTTATTTCTCAATAGAAATGGTGTCTTGCTTAGCTAAGGCTGGTCTTGAATTCCTGAGCTCAGGTGATCCACTCCACGTCAGCCTTCCAAAGTGTTAGGATTACAGGCGTGAACCACTGCACCCAACCTCATTATCCCTTTTAATGTACCTGGACAGAAATATTAATGTATTTTATTACAGACCCTGCTAGGGGGATGCAATGTTAAATTTAGCATACTAAACTTTTTACCTGTCTATACTCAACCCTATGTCTGAAATACAATGGGCCCTAAGAGTTTTGGATAAATAATTGATGTATTATGATCATTTCCTCTACATTTCTGCCCTGATATAACATCAATTCAAATTTATAAATTTATCCTTTGCATATTGCATTTGATACAAGAGTTGGAAGGAAATTAGTTTTTTCTATTTCTGAATGTTTGTCATTCCAAAGGACCTTTTTTAATCTTCTCACCCATTGTTTCTTCTGCCTTTTTTCCTCCTACATCAATTACAAAGTGCAATTACAGATGAAGTCAGGAAACTTGACTACAGAGCCTTGAGTATTTTTATGTTATGCTAAAAAAACCAATGATTGAAATTGCAGGGCTGGTACAGTGGCCTTTAGTGTCATGAAAGTGGGAAGAGGCAAGTCCAACAGACTTCCGCTAAATTCTTACTGGCTGACCTATGTCACATGCTCACTTATAGATGCAAAGAATGCCAGGAAATCTAATTATACTTTTAAAAAACATATTTCACACTAGAGGCAACAAAGAATAAGATTGATGTGGACAGACTGCAGCCCCTGCCAGTCTGCCCAGGTGCACCATGACAGATGGTAGTGGAATTGAGTTAGAAGATATTGTTCTCATCTTTGTTTCATGACAGAGAGAAAATTTTTCAATTTTTTATGCCTCCCATGTCATAATATAACCATCTTGGTATTCCTAGTTGTTTCCCTGGATCAAGAATTGAAACTTTCAGCCTCCTCCACCAACCGTATCTCCAAGCTTTTAGCTTGTGGCCTTTCTTCTGCCTTCTCTATGCACCGAGCTACACGCAGAATTCACCTTTTTTTCATCTACCTTTTTTTTCATCTAACATTGTTAAAGCCTGTATATAAATGCCCATAATTGTGTGAGAGTGTCTACAGAGATGTATTTCACAAGACTGAAGAGTGAGAGTAAGGATGTGGTTGTACGTGTGAGCATGTGTTTGTATATACTCCTTCAATAACTCTCAGACGGAAGGACAAAGTACTATTACCAAGGAAAAATGAAAACATAATATTCCTTCTTTCCGTAATTTCTTTTCTTCCCTTTGTTTAATCATTTCTCTGAGAAACTTTAATTTATAACCAATTTTTTCTCTTTTTTTTCCTTGATAATTTCTTGGTGTTACAGGGATGATGGGAAACATCTCCTTTATCCTTGAAGGTTCCCTGAAAGATCAACTCACATTAAGGAAGATTGATAAGAGAAAGAGATTTATTTCTCATGCTCCTGGGGAGAATCATAGAGTGATTACCTCATATCCCAGTGGGTTCTGGAAATTTATATGCCCTCATTTTATAAGGGAGTGGGAGATGACAAAGACAGGTAATTCAGTTTATGGACAATATTTGGTTACTAAGGAGGATGAATAGATACTGGGGAGAATGGACAGGGAAACAGATTGACTCATACACGATTCTCCCCGGAAGTTAAATTAACCCGAGAGACAAGTATCATATTTAAAATGATTTGGGTCAGGTCAGGTGGCTTTTTTTTTTTTTTTTTTTTTCTGGTTGCATTCTTGATCTTCTTTCCTGTAATATACTGAGAAAGCAAGGACAGGAAGGAAAGTGGATTGTTCTCTTTGATGGGTTTGGTTTCTTGTGAAGAAAGAGGGGCAGCCTCTTCCAAAGCCTATTGTTAACTAAGGGCCTTCAATTCAAAGTAATCTTTATACCAGGAACCATATTTTGGGAAGAAATTTTCTGAACTCTCTCAGTGTTGATGTTTCCTCAGTAACAAGTAAAAGACGAAATGGGAACAATCATTAAGTTTGGAAATTCCATGAATTAGTGAAATATCTTCTTCAAACTTTTTTTTCAACTAGAAACTGACAAATAATTTATTAGCATACGACCAAAGCTCATTATAATTTCTTTATCCTATTTGTTTTATAAACAGTATTTCACCCATTCCTCCAATAAGCCTCCTTTAAAAAGTAACTGTTTTCATACCACAAAAAGGCATAAATGTGCTGGAAGGTTACAGAACATTGTGAAAATATCAGCAAATATAAACTATCCGACTTCCTTTATGTGGTTATTTTCCCCTGGTCCTTGTCTATCATGAAATTTGCTGCTATTGTGTTGATCATTCCTTATCTTTGATAGTTCTCTAGGATGTTCTTCTTCTTGCTACTGATTAGGCAAAATACTTTATCGTCAGCAGCTTCTCCCTCCTTGCTATTTTCATATACATCTTTGGCTTAGCTGATTCCAATTATCCTCATATGAACACCATTATAACATCTTTCCATATGCAGAATTAGCCATTGATTCTTATTAATCCTTATTTCATAGCAAGTACAACATCCATAATGTGACCTCGATTTTTTGCCGCTGTGGCTGCGGACCATCATTCAAGTGTTTCTTCTAAGGAAATAAATCTAAAGCACCCTGTCGACATTACAATAAATTCTATTCATGAATATTCAGTAGTGACTATTGTTTATCTTTTAAAGAAAATTCTAACATCTCATAGAATTATGGGAACAAAAGAATTCCTCTGACGGAGGTCGTTTGGTTCATGTTCTTACCTCAGGGATTAAACTATCCCAGAGAGATTAATTCTCATATGCTTTTAATATAAAACAAAGAAATCCATTTTCAGTTCTTATTTGATTTCCAAATTCTAGGACCCTGGAAGGAGGTGGCAGTGAGCAGTTCTTTGTGCCATTGTGTAGCTTTTGGTGTTGCGGAATTGACATGAGAATAGTGGGCAGTACGAGCTCGGGGACAAAGAATAAAGCCTGGCGCTCCTAAAAGTGAATGCTGCTGGTTGCAACTCTCTTCCCTTCTTCAAATAACATCATCAATTGTAGTCTCAAAAGCAAGGTTATTTGATCGAGTCAATCAGCTAACAAAAGTGATTTACACAAACGAATTATTTTACTTGTTTCATCATTCTTTTTGTAATTTTCCATAACTTTTACTTCCAGTTTATTCTCTCAATATCTCGGTTTGGTTGGTTATGTCTTCTCTGATGCCACCATATATAGATAAATGAAGTGATCAAAAGAAATTAAGTTCCGAAATCAACTCTGAATGCAAAGATCTCAGAGAGTAAAATTTGCTATAAACCTGATATGAAAGCAGCATGTTGAAGACTGCTCTGCTATGTCTCTATAAATTTGTCTCATCCAGTTTTTCTCCCAACAGTAAAGAGATGATTTGTTTTGTTCTGTTTTGTTTTGGTTGAATATCTGGTATATTGGTAACATATAAAGCCAAGGACCATGATGTACAAAATTTGTAAAAGTATCTATAACACCAGAATTGCATAGCATGAAAAGATTCTCAGTTTATAGAACCAACATAAAACCAAAATGAATTAGGAGATCAGCAAAGGCATAACTCCCCTTGTGTTTATTCTTGGACATACATACCATTCTCATTGATTAGAAAGTCAGACACAGTTGTCCACATTATTTAAATTATTATTATTGTTATTATTTTAGCTGAGGGCATCTGACTGAATTCAAGTAGGTGATATGTGTGTGTAATGGGTCTTTACCATACTTCACGGCTATTTCCCAGGTTAAAATTGCCAGTGATTTCCAGTGGATAATTTTTAGTCACTGGAACTCTGTTATTGTTGATACTCCTGACCACTTTCTCTCTCTATTTAGCAACACTATTTTTTCTTGGTTTCCATGATTATTTTCTAATTCATATATCACCCTGTGTTTACTTAGTCTGCGTCATTATGGGTTTCTTTTTCTTAAAACAACTCTTAAATATTGGTTTCCTTGATTCTTTTTTCCTTTGTTTCTCGTACTTAATCACTTCCCATCTTGATTATCCTGAGTTCTAAATCTCTAACATAAGGGTTTTTTTTAATATATGAAAGTGTACATTTATTTTATATTAGAGAAAGGGAAGAGGAGGAGAGGAAGAGATGAAAAAGAGAGAGAAAGAGCAGAAAGCAGGGAGTGAGAGAGGAAGAGATAAGGAGGAAGAGAGAGAAGAGACCTAAGCTGAGTCCTTTGTTTGGTTTTTTCAGACCAGATCCCACTCAGTTGCCCAGGCTAGAGTGTTGTGGCATCTCATAGCTCACTGCAACCCCAAACTCCTGGACTCAAGGGATCCTCCTGCCTCAGTCTCCCAAGTAGCCGCAAGTACAGGTACATGGCACCACTCTGAGCCTCTAACCTCAGTTAGAAGCCACTTATGATGTTTTAATGTCCACTTAACAGCTCCACCTGGGTATCTCCACAGGCATCTCAGAACTAGACACGTGATCTTTGTTCAAACCTGTTACTAGGGCAGCGCCTGTGGTTCATCAAGTAGGGCGCCAGCCCCATATACCGAAGGTGGCGGTTTCAAACCCGACCTTGGCCAATCTGCAAAAACAGAAAAACAGCCGGGCGTTGTGGTGGGCGCCTGTAGTCCCAGCTACTCGGGAGGCTGAGGCAAGAGAATCGCCTAAGCCCAGGAGTTGGAGGTTGCTGTGAGCTGTGTGACGACACAGCACTCTATCAAGGGCAATAAAGTGAGACTCTGTCTCTACAAAAAAAAAAGCAAACCTACTTCTACAACATTTTTTTTCCTTTTTCTTCTTTCGTGCGGAAGAAATAATGCTTCTCTAGTTATTACACTTAGAGAGTCCTAACTAAGTTTTTAATTATTGCTTGAGGAAAAAATTAATTTTTGTTAATGGACAAAATGGCTTTAAACTCATTAAAGCCAATACATAAATTCATTCATACACTCAACAAATACATAATTAAGACATAGTATAAAACACACATTGTGCTCAATTCTGAGGATAAAATTGTGAATAAAACAAAGTCTGACCCTGACTTCAAGAATTTTATGATCTAATCATAGAAAACATATTAATCAAATATTGACACAAATAATTTTCATAAACTATGATAGATGCAATGAGCCTATGTTAAATGAAATTTTCTGAAAGTGTCAGAAAGTTTTCCTTAGGAGGGATATTTGATCTGGGATTTAAGGAATGAGAAAAAGTACTTGGGTAAACAAGAGGAGGACTAGATTTCCAGGCAGTGATAAAAACCTACATGAAGACTCTCACCAAGGCAAGGGAGGCTGAAATACAGAAGATGAGGTGGAAGTGGAACATGGCAAAAAACAATCGTGCTAGCTGGCACCTTGAAAGCCACATTAAGAACTCTCTTTGGTTTTTATCCCAAGAGCAATGGAAAGTATTAAATGATTTTAAGTTTATGAACAAAAGAGTGACACAATCCTAGGTATATATCCAGAAGACCAAAAATCACATTATAACAAAGATATATGTATCAGAAT